>JBAMYA010046664.1:0-35535 GCA_037176975.1 Arrhamphus sclerolepis | reverse complement strand
GAGAGAGAGATAGATGTGGGTGTGTGTATATATATATATATATATATATATTGAGAAAAATAAATAACTTCCTGTAAGCTGCTCTGCATCTGAAGGCAACAGCTCTATGAAGCAGTGGGCTTGGAGCTTGAGTGGGTGGCTTCTGTTGTACTCTACTGCTTGTGGTATACCTCCCAAACTCTTATTTATTTCACCCGAATGGTTGACCAAAAGAATTTGCAAATTTGGTGTCCAGCTGCCTTAACTTGTATGCCTTTGGTGTTTCGAAACAATACTTCCAGTATGAATTCGTGAACCAACTCCTGTGTTGTAGCACTTAGTAAAATTTCTGATTTTGGCAAAGTAGCCCAGCAGCACTTAAATGGAAGAGACACAAGTTGTAAATGCTTTAATGGCTTACGCCACAATGCTATTTTGATTTTAGATTATATATAGATTGGACTTCCTTCTGAGAAAATGGTTCTCAGAGTTGTCTAAAAATATCGACTAGACAGCAGGAGGCAGTATGACTGCATGAAAGAGGTCTGAGGTGCTGCCAGACATATTTATACAAAGTCTATGCCACATTTGTATATCAGACGTATTCCACAGTTTGAGGTGAACAAAACTGCTTTTTAAATCTGATTTTTTTTTTTTTTTTTATAATTGCTTTATGCACATTCCAGTCTGGGTGTTCTAGCAGCTCAAATCAGATTTTAACTATTTTTTGCTGCACTGACACAAATAATACATCCTGTGGAGGAAACGTCCTGTATAAACAAAGCTGAAAGGAGCCAGAGCAGGATAAAGCTGTCACCAGAATACTGCAGCTGCATATGATACCTGGACACAGCAGTAGGTGCAGCATAGCTCTCATTCAAGCACATGAAATGAATCTGGGCGTCTGATTGGTCAGCTTTAAAGCTTAATACAAGTTTATCAGATGTGGTACCAAAAATTTGTCACGTATGTAATATGTAACCGCAGATTTAAAAAAAATTAATAAAATAAAATAAAAACAGATTTATATACCAGACTGTAAATGTGTTTAATTCTGCTGCAAAGTTGGCACTTTTAACATGGAGGTCATTGGGGATCTGCTCTGTTTTGGAGCCTGCACCTAGTGGTTACATGAGGAACTGCAATGACACATAGTTCCTGGATGAGCTTCAATCAATCAATCAATCAATCAAACTTTATTTATAAAGCACTTTTCATACAAAAGTAACACAAAGTGCTTTACATCATTAAAACAACAACAGCAAAAAAAAGAACAACTTAAAAGCCACCCCAGAAGTTGGATATCCATAGCTAAGGCTGTAGCGTCCACACCTATGCTGTGGTTATGTCATAGCTTTGACACAGAAGCGTTATCAGCCTTTAATACTGCGTAACCTGAAGTGCACCTCTCTTCTGATTGGTAGATTTTTTTCATCGTTTTTGAATTTCCCAACGCTATCTCTTCTTTGTGATTTTTAAGTCGGGTAAAATTTGCTTAAATGTCTGTAAAAACGACCGATGCTCACCAGTCACCGATGCTCACCAGTCACGTAAAATAAATTTAATTTGCTTTAAGACTGGCACTGAGTGCTACGCTGCTGCAGAAAAAGAACCTACACTGCCACCTAGCGGTTGGTGGTGTATAAATGCCAGAGACAGCGTAGGGGCTGTGTATTGCTGCTACACGGAAGCATAAATTAGGCTCTTACCTCGATTTAGAAAAATAATCATATTATGCAGCAGTCTGTAAATCTTCCCATTGTGGGACCTGTCATGATATTTTGTAGTATGAGCAGTTACATTGGAAGTAAATGAACAAAGAAAAAAAAAGAAAACATTTCTTTATGTTTTAAGAGATCTGATGATTGGATTTAGCTGCTGTTGTAATCAGTTCTTCTTGTGTCGTGTGTCCTGATGGTTCCCAGTTTTAAAAATAAATCAAATTTCCTCCAGGTGCCACGCACGCAGACAAAGCTGAGCACCATGCTGGAGAAGCTCGGGATGAAGTACGAGGGCCGTCCTCACTGCGGGCTGGATGATTCGCGAAACATCGCCAGGATAGCCATCCGCATGCTGCAGGATGGGTGCCAGCTGCGCGTCAATGAGCGCATCCATGGCGGCCAGCTGCTCTCAGTTCCCAGCTCAGCACCAGTGGAAGGAGCGCCTCCACCACATAACCCCCGCAGCAGAGACTAGAGAGAGTCAGAACCAGAGCCTTAACGTACGTCTTCAGCCTATGAATTACAAGGGGTCAAAAAAGCACTTTAATTGGAGCTTAAAGCTGAAAATGTGGTCAGGTTTTCATTTCATTTGTGGAGGGTCCACTTTGACCATTATTACAAAAGATCTTTAAAACGGATCATTCCTCTGTTCTGTGGGAGAATTTAGACGTTACATCTTCTTCATCTTGCCTTTATTTTATTTTTTTGAGATGCTGATATTCAGTGAACATTTAAATGGGATTCATTTATCTGGTGATGGTGTGACTTGAAGATTTGTCCCCTAGAATAAAACTGAAGAAAACGGAACAATTCCCATTTATTTTGACTTTTTAAAGAAAATTGTAAAAGAAAAGAAATGGCAGCTTTACGTAAACTTTCACAAATCTCATCTGCTGTGCCAACGGAAACACAACGATGCTGCTATATGAAGTTCTACTGGATGACAGAGCTGTAACATATCACACACACTTATATTTTTGGTCTCCTCTTTTCTGGACTAAATTTGAAAACAGATGAGCGGACTTTCTTCGTGCTGTCAGATATTTAGATTCTCTGTCTTAACGAATAATGATGCATGTAGAGAACCTGCCTGATAGCCTCATGAACACCTACAGAAATATTTTTAACCACTGTTCAAGTTAACCCTGTGTTGTGAAGCAGTATTGTCATCTTGTTGATTTTTTTTTTTTTTTTTCTTCTCTCCATAAAGGGGTATCAGAAAAACAAGTTTCTGGATGCTGAATGGTGCAAAATAAACTGTTATCACTTCTGATTTGCATTTTTGCTTGTTTCACACAATGTAAATGTAATGTTATTTATTTAATTATTTAATTGATTGATTTAGTTCTGGTCAAATCTAACTAGCCTAGCTGAACATAACTGCTGTGACGTTTAAACTTTCTTGTAATTTCTCAGTATTTTCTGGCGACTTCTAAATGAGACTTAAATGTATGTTACAGTTAGTGACAAGAGACATAAAATTAGTGATTGTATCGCAGGTTCATTGAAACTCTTCAAGAGCTGAAGTTTCATTAAAAAAAAAATCAATAAAATGAAAATAAAACATCCTGAGGAAACAGCTTAAACACAAAAAAAAGACCAGTTGAATTGAACGCCTTTATGGTGAAACTTTAATATTTCTCGACACTTTTTTTTTTTTTTTTAATAATATCTTTGGGCCAATTGAGCACATATAAAACTTTAATACTTATTTATATCACGTATGTTCAGTTAGACACATAAATCGTAGCTTTAAAAGCTGCTCTAAATCATCCACAGATTCTTGGCTTGGAGGTCACATTGGCGTGTAGTGGTTTCCTTTGAGACTCGTAACTTCAGTACTTTAAAGCTTATTTGTGTTAAAACACCTTTGACACCGACATCTTCAAATATATTAACATTATGTCGTCTCAACAGCGATAAACGAGAGCAGCCATCTGGGAGTAGTGCGTTCAGACGCTTTAAAAGCACACAGCTGGTGAAGGTTTCGTCACACGCAGGTGCTGTAAAGCGTCACTTTCTGGCTGATCTCGTCCAGGATTAGACGGACTGTTTGCTCCAACTGGGCCAGCTGTTCAGCTTTGTCCTCCAGGATGCGCTGATTGAGCTCGTAGGAGCTTTCCAACTCTGGGAACGCAAGACAACAGGATAAAAATGAGTTGAATAAAGAAGAAAAAGGCGGGTTTTCTTATTCTTGCGAAGTTAAAATCCAACATCTGCAGTATATGGAATATATTTTTTATCTCTAATCTTCTCATAAATGCTCCCTCCCACCTGTTTTTCTTCTATTTATTAATCACCACCTCCACATTCATCTACATCCACTCCTCCAGTCCTGATTCACCAGAATCTTTTGGTGTTTTGGTTATTTTTATATGCTATCTGAATTTGACCCCTAAAAAGGTTGGTGGTTGTGTGCACTTGCAAGTTTTTACTGAAATTCTCGGCTTTATTAAATATTTAAATCTTACCATGTGATTGCCAACTGCTCTATTTTCATCTGTGCAACAGATAAAACGAAAACATACACAAAATGGAAGAAAACCACGTAGCATGCAATAAAAACAATCACCTCCAAGTCTCTGCAGTTTGCTGCTGCTCTGCAGGAGCAGCTCTTTAGCTTCCTGCTGCAGCTCATCCGCTTTCCTCCTCGCCTGCAGCACAGATTCCCCTTTATCCTCCACCTGCTCCTTAACCTCCTCAAATTTGTCTGTTAACTCCTCTTTGAACTCCTGCACACACATGGAAAACGCAACGCTGATGCCAGCAGGAATGGAGAAACGTCCTTGATCTCATAAGCTGGTTTCAACTCTTCAGTGTATAAGTGTGTCTGTGTGTGTGTGAAAGAGTGAGAGAGACCTCCTCCGCCGCCTCCGCATTCTGCGTGGCCTGTTCGGTGAGCTGCTCGGCCGTTTTCACCAGCTTGTTCACCTCCAGGTCATTCTGCCTCAGCAGGCCGACCTCCCTTTCCAGCTGCACCAGACGGCCGGTGGTGTTACTGAGCTTCAGCTCTGACTTGGCTGTCTCCGTCTCCACCTGGCACGCACAGTGGTCCTCAGATTAATGAACAGGGAAAGACATTGCTGACGTTTTTATGAGAAAAATATAATCTCAGTGTCTCAGTAGGATGAGTTGAAAGTAAAAAAAAAAAAAAAAAAAAGGAAAAGAAAAAAATATAATGATCCTTTATGCAAATTTGCTTCTGCTTCAAGCCAAAAGTCATGCTCACAGTAAGCAGCAGGTCCAGGGTGCCCTGCGTGTCTCCCCGGGCCAGCTGGCTGGCATCTGTGGCGTTGTTCAGGGCACGCTCAGTCTCTTCCTGCGTCTCTTTCATTGCGTCTACTCTCTCTCTCATGTTTGTCGCCTCCTCACTGATGGGACAGACAGTGAATACATCAAAGTTTATAATAAAAAAAAAAATACAATCAAATGTTGATAACTATGGAAGGATTACAACACATTTATTTAATCAACTGGACTGAACTTGTACTTGAATTATAAAAATGTGTAAAGACAAACTTAGAGCCCAGTAGCTGATGTGAGAACAGTGTTACCTGGCCTCCTTGGCTTTCTTCAGGAGAGTCTCGGCAGTTTGGATGTCATTGGCACTCTGGTTCAGGATGGTCTCCACGCTGGTCAGAGTGCTGACCTTCTCTCTGATCTCCTTCGTCAGCTCCTGCAACTTTTCCGAAGAAGTTGGCATCTCCAGAGCCAAGACGTCATTGGCGATGGCCTCGATCACGGACGCATCCGCCTTGTCGTCTGAACAAGCAGGCAGTGCGGTATGGTGATTTTCTTTTAGAGCCGCTACAAAACTGGAACCCACGTTAAAAGATGCTGTCAGAATTTGAGGTGCACTCACTGGTAAGGAGGTCTCGAATTTCTTTGATGAGGTTGCGGAACTGCTCATTGCTCTGCTCCACTCTCTCTTTGCTGTGGTTGGATTTGATCAGCACCTCCATGGCGTTCGCCTTGGCCTCGTTTGCACGGACGTTGGCTTCCCACACCTGAGGACAAACAGCTCCAGCAATCTGGTTCACATCCACTTGGAGTGATTTTACGCTACTTTAAACAAACGACAATGTTCCCTCACCATCCTGGAGAGTTTGTCCACCTCCTGCATAGTTTCTTGGATTTCCTGGTCCAGGTCCTTGGCTGACTGGAGACTTTTCTGAGAAGTTGTGACTAGGCCACCGCATCCCTCTCCTCCGCACTGTGGTTCCCCGTCCTCCCCGACACAGCCCAGCCCGCCGCAGGGGGAGCAGCCCTCACCTTCAGCTGCACTGCCACACATCTACATAAACAAGGCATCAGGTAAGTGATGATCATACGACCCGAACTAACACGTTTGATCTTTCCCACCTTCTCACTGAGTGGAGACAGGTCGAATTTGTCCAGCTCTTTGGACAGCTTGTCTAGCTTCTGTGTGTTTCTCTGTTGCTTTCGGTCCAATTCCCTCTGACTGCTGCTCAGTTTGTCCTCTGTGGCTTTCCGTACTGCAGCCGATTCCTCCACTGTGTTTCCAGGATCGTTGGTGGCGGCCTTGGAGCGGACCTCTGCGTTCCTGGACTCCAGGTGTGCAGCAGAAATGGAGCTCATGGCACCTGTAAATAGCAAAATGGGATTATTCTATTCATTTATTTTTATTTTTAATTGAGCTTTTAGAGTTTTAAATTTATGATTTAACTATATTTTAGGGTTTTATTATCATTTACTTTACACTTTGATATGTTTTCTACATTAATTTATTTGTTTCCTTATATTTTTATTTTAAATCCACTTATTTTTATTTACATTCCAGTTAAAAATTAATTTATTTAATTGCTAATAGTTTAACTTTGTTCTCCTCATAGATTAAAGATGACATTTCCTCAATTACTGATGTTATGGGTTGTGTCTACGTGTGTGTTGGTGTTTTTATTTGAGCAATTATGTGTATTTTAACCTGTTTGGGTGGTCGGAGTTGCTGCTTTTGTTTTATTTTTTACAACTGATGTTATACATATATATATATCAGAAACAAAGAAAGAAAACACAAAATTTCTCTCAAATCAAACAGAACTCTATTACAAATTCATACATGTTAAATACAAGTGTCACAAAACTGACAATTCCTTCATCTTCAGTGGTTTAACTGGTTGTGACATATGCTGGTTTGATTTCTCACCATAGATGTTGGAGTTCTTGGCGTTGTGCACCTGCTGCCTCAGCTCCTGGATGTTTTGCTCCAGCTTGCTGGCCTCATCGGTCAGAGCATTCAAGTCTGCCTCCGTGGTGTTAGCATCACCATGTAGAAGGTTCAAGCCGTCTTCAGTTGTGTTTAGCTTTCCGTTGAGGAAGGACATCAAACCACTGACAACACAACATGGCAGCAATGAACAGGAGATCCATAGCAACCGTAAGCGGGCCACCGTTTGTGTTGCATACGTACGTAATCTGATGCATCAGATCTTGTATCTGCTCCAGCTTCACTGCTGCAGTCTTGTTCTGCACAATTTCCCGGACAGCCTTGGCGTTCCTCTCCAGAGAGACGACCAACTCCTTGTAGGGTGCCGTCACCCCGCTGGTCAGGAGTTCCGTCACCTGGGCCTCCAGACGTTGAGTTTGATTGGTCAGCTCGCCAACCACGGTGTCCCACACCGCAAAGCACTGGTGGCAGGGTTCACAGTCTGGGAACTCTCCTGTGTAGCCCCTGGCACATTTGTCGCACCGCTGTCCTGAGACGCCCTCCATGCAGGCGCACTGGCCGGTGGCACGGTGGCACTGCTCGCTGGAGATTCTCCGGGGATCGCAGTCGCAAGCTGGAAATACACGGAACAAGAAGATGCACAAGTAAAGAAAACTACAAACTACATAAATGGGAAGCTGACTAGAGGGAAATTACAAAAAAAGCGCTTAAATGGATATTTATCTTAGGCTTTCTTAAAAAGAGCAACCTTTGATGGACATACATTTAAAATTATCTATAAAATCTTGGTTTTTCTTATTTACTTTAATTTCAACTACAAGTCTATATATCCCAGATGAACAAACAAACTAATCAGAGTAGGAACATTTCTTATTTAGTTCTGACATATAATTAATTTGTGAATTCCATCTGACTTTGAGATTCACTAACTTTCATTTGTTATTATCAAAGTTACGTGAAGCCTTTAAGACCTTTAAGCATAATAATCTTTAAAAGTTAATCCTCCACATGGAAATAAGACACTATAAGCTCATTCAAACCCTTTTCACCTAGAATAAATAAACTTAGACATGAATATGACCCCGAAGGTTCAGCTGAGCAGTCATGTTTGGGTCACTGCACACACACACACACAAAAAAAAACAAAATAAACAGCAGGAACTTCCTTTCCTCCCCTGAAAAGATGAAGGCAGATTGTGATTCAGAGAGAAGGAATGCAAAGTCTTGCAGGTTTCCACCCACAGTTATGCAGCATTTATTTGTGGGATTTATGGTATAACAAGTCGGGTTTAAAGTTTTGTTACCGTCATGGGGAAACGTACGAGGTCACGGTTTAGTTACGACAACACGGCAACCAATAAAACTTTCCCGTTTTGACTATCAGATGCTAAGGAGATAAGCATTTTAAATGTAGACATGTACATCTGAGATCTAAGATCCATCAACAACAAGCAGCATCTCTCCCACTCATTTCTCACTGCAGTGGTCTTCTACAGTCTTCCCATTAGGACAGCTGAAGTAGTGCCTCATCTGTGCCGTTAGGAAGTGATGAACAGCTGGCTCACCAGCTCAGCAGACCATGAAGAACCGCAGCTGGGGTGATTTAGGAATCCTGGGACCTCTGGGTGTTGGTCCATGACGAAAGTGGGATGCCTGAGAGTCTTGGAGACAACATCTGGTTCTCATAAACGGGGAATCAGGGGCCATTCCCAGATCCCCTCCCTCTCCTCCGCCATCCTCATCTTTTTTTCCCTCTCTCTCTCTCTCTCTCTCCTGCTGCCTCACTCCCTTTGAGGACGAGCCAGCTACTGTGAGATGCGAGTTATACGTTTCACCCAGATGGGATCTTGATTTCTTTTGGCAGACAACACAACTGTTTGAGGTTTCAAAGTGATGATGGGGTCCGACCTGCTCACATAATACTGGCCATTGTTGCTGCCCAAATAAGTCGTTCAGAAACAGCTTGCGTTTCCTTAAATGTTCTGGCATGTACATGCACAGATCACCCGCAAAAAAGAGCAGAAAAACTGCAGAAAAAGAGTAACTCAGGGGACACGTTCATTCCCATAAAAAGATCCTATTAGTTTGAAAGCAAACACAAGAAATTGCACAATCAGAAAGTATGAAGAATAATGGATGTAAAGTAGTTCCCCTGAATTTGGAAAATGTCCTTAAAACCTACGCAAGGCAAGTGAGGAGTCTTTCTCTGGAACAACAATGCCACAATTCTGTGTCTAAAAAAAATCTCTCCTACTGTACAGCAGGAGAGAAAAGTGTGAATTCATTCAGTACAAATTCAAATTCAAAAATACTAAAAATGTTAATTCCCGATGTGAAATTCAGTAATCATGTTGTCATTTAATTGCCACTTGAGGGCAGCAAAGACAAGGTGCCAAATGATGTCTTTGTAAACAGTTGACATGAAAATGATATGTTTGTTCAGAAGTTGTTTTTTTTTCTTTAGAACACTGTCACCCAGATGATCCCCAGTTCAAATCTCAGCTGGGGCTTTCAGCTGTGGACTTTCTTGTTCTTCCTGGTACTCTGACTTCCACCCACAGCCCAAAAACATGCATACTGGGTTGTGTTACCATGCAAAAACTGAGCGTAGGAGTGAGTGTGAGTGCATGTTTGTCTCCCTGCTTTAATGCCTTTAAATCCAAGTGGACTCTGATTAGCTAGCGGGCAAATTAACAGCTTCTGTAACACCAGCTGTTGTTTCAGCCAAAAATTGGAAGCAGAATACGGAAAGATTTCTGCAGGAGGCATTTTGTTACACTGAGTACATTAGTTCTCATGCAGCGGTGCTATCACTTCTGAAATGTCTTCTATGGCGTCTGTTTATGTTTTTCAGAAGGAATACAGACACAACAGAGAAGGTATAAGTTCTACACAGATAAGTTAAGATGGAAAATTCTGGAACTCAATGCAACATTTACTGAACTTCTGAACTTTTTTTCCCCATCAACTCCAAACAGAAAAATCAGATTCTTCAGCCATAAAAATGATCCACCATGTTGACCAGTTAGTTGTCTATTTTGCTTTTTGCCCTCCTGAGAGTAACAGCAGACCTGTGATTGGTCAGAAAACTGAAACGAAGAGCTGAAAGATCCCAAGTCAGTTGAGTAAATTTACGATCATAAAACTTTGCTTAAGCAGACAGATTTTCTCTTTGAGTTCAGATTCAATTAGGCAGTCACACTGTCCTTTGAGGGCAGCATGATTTGAGACTAGTGGTAAATGCTCGTGACTAAAGATGACCTCTTACCATGGCACTTGACCTCTGGGTTCCCCCAGAAAAGCTCTTTGCACTCACGACACGTCCTGCCTCCAAAACCTGGTTTGCACACACACTGTCCAGTCACCTGCAGCAAAAAGCAACAACACAAATCGAGTCAATGCTGCCAACATCATCTCACATCAGCAGGAACATATTGTGGAGCTACCGGATATTTTCCTGCATGTTTTGAGGCTTTTGTTTCAAATGTAGACACAATAGAACTTTGTAGTTGGTAGCAGTTATTTCTTTGGGGAAAAATGTGTATTCAGTTATCCCACAGTGTATTCTGAGTCTTCCTTCCTGTGATGGACTGCAGCCAGTAAACACAGAAACCCAAATGTGTGTGTGATTACGTGTGTGAGCGGGGGTACATTGTTCAGTCTTTTACATGCACATTTGTGTGTTTGAGTAAGAAAGAGCTGCTGGAAAACAGAGAGAGAAGAACTTCCCACACAGCTGGAGTCTATATATTAAAAGGATTATACAAATGCAGGCCTGTGTGATTAAGGCAAGTTGGTCATAGCGCCACTGCTTGACTCTCAGTGAGAACTGTTTTTGGGAAAGTTTCCATGCTAGTCCACCGTGCAGCGGAAGAAAAGAACTCTGGCAACAACAAGTTAATGAGAGACGAGATTTATTGGTTGTCTTCAGCTGCACATCACATTCGAGGAGAGCAAACTGGAGCAGCTGCCGTGATAATCCAGAAAATGATAAAGGGGCTTAAAGCTGCTGGGTTTCCTTTGCGTTTCCCATCCACCCATTATCTATGCCTGCTTCTTCCTATTCAGGGTCATGGGGGTCTGCTGGAGCCTATCACAGCTCCCTTTCAGCTGTGATGAAACAGTGCTAACCGCTCCACAATGCTGCCCTGTGTTGGGTTTTATTTGTTAAAATCATTCAATAAACACTTGAGCTATGCATTTCTTAGTCTCCTGAATTAGTATTCAGCATTGTTTCTAGATGCAGAACCTGATATGACAGTCTGTCCTGATATTATTTATTCTTTTTGATGCAAAAGTGTTTCACTGCTGCAGTTTGGTGTTCATTCCAGCATCTGACCCACCTGATCGCAGGAAGATCCAATGGAGTGGACGGGGTGGCAGTCGCAGCGCTGGCAGCCTGTCCCGCTATCGATGTTCCACGTGTCAACTGCACAGCGATCACAGTTCTGACCAACCACGTTGGGCTGGCATGGACACTGGCCACTGCGCTGGTCGCACTGACATTCATCAGGGTACAAACAGGCCTGAGGTAGCGTCCCCACAGGGAAACACATGCACTCTGCATGGAGGAACGACATTTGAAGTCATTGCACAACTTAATAATGCGTTCCAGATTGTACTGTTCAGGGCATTCTTGGCAATAGGGAGATAATTAAATAGGCTGAATCTTGCTCATGTGGCCATACTCACTCCTGCAGCTCTGCGTGGCAGCGTTGCCATAGTAACCCGTTTTGCAGTGCTGGCATGTGTGGCCCTGGGTGTGGTAGAGGCATTTCAGGCAGGCACCTGTGCGAGCGTCACAGGAGTCGGGGTCGTGCATGTTGATGTTGTTGTTGCATCGGCAGGGCATGCACTGCCCTCCGGGAACAAGAGGGTTTCCAAAGTGGCCTGGGGCGCACTCGTCACACCTGGCGCCTACATGAAGAGAAAAAGTACTTGATATACACAAACCGACATGACGGCATAGAATTTTTCTCTCATCTAAAGAAAGAGGCCAACATGATAATTACAGGGGAACCGAAGTGCTGTTTGGGTTTGAAATGTGCGCATGTGTGTGTGAGTTGAGGACGTGCTCTGCTTACGCAGAAACAAATCTTTTTTTTTTTGTGGGTTTGCACACCTTTGTAGCCAGGGCTGCACACACACACCAGCTCATTGGTACTGGGTAGAACGTAGCAGCTGTCTGAAAACTGCCTGCCACTCCGTGGCCCATCTGGACACATGCAAGGGCGACAGCGGTCACCTGAACCCAGTTCTGGGTTTCCATGGTAACCATTCAGACACCTAGCAATAAAGAAAAAGAATACTCAAGGATGGCTCAAATTTAAACATCTTGGAAAACATGTTATGCAGTGGTTAGTGCTCTCTCTCTCCATCATGTCACCATGTGGTACCTCTCACAGTGGTGCCCTGTGGTGTAATCTCTGCAGCCCTGGCACTCCCCGGTCTGAGGGTGGCAGTACTCGCTGTGGCCGTTGCAGTGGCACGGTCGGCACTGAGGGAAGCCCCAGTATCCCGGCCGGCAGTGGGTACACTGGCGACCCATGACTCCTGAGGGACACTCACACTGGCCGGTCGCCTCGTGACAGAAGGCGGTGGCGGAGCCCAGAGGGTCACAGTTGCAAGCTGTGGATGAAATTAGGTATAAAGGAGACAAAAAGAAAAAGATATTCCAGGATCGGAGTGCTGTACTATCTGATACTCACGTGTGCAGCCAGCGGGGCTGAACAGGAACGTCGCTGGAGCGCAGTGGTCACAGTTCCTGCCGACAACGTTGGGTCGACATTGGCACTTTCCTCCATTTGGCTCACACATGGCGCTGAGTGAACCCTGAGGGTCACACTGGCAGGCTGGAAAAACAGATGGGAGAAGGTAGTAAAACATGGAGAGCTATGAGAATCTATTCATGAGCAGTAAACACAAAACACAAGAAGATATTTAACATCTTAAGAAAGGTTATATAAAGGAACCTCATCTAAGCTGTTAACTGGTGGTGTGTTGCCATATTACAAAAGCCAGTTTGCAATTCCAATGAACTGCTTTGTTGATTTAGAAAAATAATAAAATAAAATGTCACACTGATGGATTACTAAGTAATCAAAGAATTCAGTGCATCAAGATTCAAGGAAACAAAAGAGTGACACAAAAATACACAAAGAGAAACATAATTGCCCCTGACACAAAACCAAAAGGTATAAAATTAAACCATTAAAGACATCAAAGGGATATAACACAGCATTAAAAAAAATTGTTCAAAGTGGAAAATTTACCCATGGCTCCTTTGTGGAGCAAGGCAGAGACACTGAAGATGTAGTCGTTGCAGATGTCAGTCACGGGGCTTTTGACAACACTCTGGCTGCTCTCCAGACACCGGTAGCGCTGGAAGGTATCCCAAGCTTCTTCACCCTCGACTCCATGAAACATGTCTAGCTCTCCAACCCGAGGTATCAGCACCAACTAGAAAGACAGGAATGATTTAAGAGCTGTATTTAGCATTTTGCAAAAGAGTTTTACTGCATCAACTTTACCAAAAGACTAAGAAACATAACAGACCATGGAAGAATAAACCCTTATGCAAAAGTAAGCTAAACATACGGAGTCGATGAGCGTGTATGGACTCTGGACGTGGCTGTAGGATGAGTACAGCGGCAGAGCCAGACGGATCGTGTAGTTCAGGCCCTTCTCGAAACAGACGGGTCTCACCAGCATCACATGCCTGAAACACGACAGAAGGGGTCAGCGTATGCACCGAGTTTCCAACCAGCAGCGCAAACTGGTGCTTCACCTGGATCCAGGTGGTAGGGAGATGGTCTGCTCATCTCCGCTCTGGATGGAGTTGCTACAGTGACCAGAGAAGCTTGGGGGGTTGAAGACGGGACGCTCCACTCGCAGGTGCACCTGCTCCCACTGCTGCGGCAGCTGTCCACAAAGCATGAAGACGATGTCACCAAGTTATTCTCATATCTGACACAAATATATCTCATTTGATCTATCTATATTTATTTTCAGAGCCCTAGAACTTTTGATAATTTTTTTAACCAACATTCAGGCATGTAAGTAACAATAAAATATAAACTATCACCTGTGGCTCATAGCGTATAAGAATGTCATAGTCCATGGACTCCGGGATGTTGTCAACGTTGAACTCCAGAAATGCTCCTTCCGGTACATTAACAAAGCCCATCCCGGTCCATGTGGGGCTTCGGTTCAGAGGATAAGGTCTCTGTACCACTGTCACACCCTGAGAAACAGAAACACATCCTCAGTGATGGAGCCAACATAAACATATTCATGTGAGGTACATGAAATAAATGAGATGGCGCGGAGAACACACTCACGGGTCCGTGCTTGGCGTCCTCAGCTTCATAAGTATAGTGATCTAGAGCGATGAAGTAGAAGCCGGGCTCGACCTGATCACAGCGGCGTCCGAACATGTGCTCTCTGCACACACAATGTCCGCTCTGAGGGTCACAGCTGAGGAGAGAGAGGTGGCAGGAGGGAAATGGTTCATTTGAGATTAATCTCCCTTCTTCCTCCTTAGAACAGATTACCAAAACTTCATATCATCCTAAAACCACAGTTGGACTTTTACACTTGAACATAAACATCATTAATTGTATTATATATATATATATATATACCGTACATGTACCGCAAAATTTTCATATTGGACTGCCTTCCACTTGAATTCAACTAAAGAAATAAATAAGACCAGTGATTACTATGTTTCAACTGGTAACAAATTATTTAACCTTAATTGAGGCAGTGGAAACTTGGTTAAGAAGAGTACAATGCCATTAAAACCTGGCAGGACCGCGGTGAACCCTGACCTTGAAAGAGGAAATGTGGTTGGAAAAAAATTGGCTATATCAGCTCTAAAATGTTACGATCTAGGGTTTTTATCTGGTCCTGTCGTCTTGACTTTGCTGTTTTGTGTTTTTGTTGTTTTACTGCAATCATGTTGCCCTGATTCTGCCCTTTAGTTTTATCTTCACCTTATCTGTTCATTTGTGTGTTTTGTGTTTGACTTGTGGCAGCAGTTCAATGATTTGGGGTCGATTTAGTCGATCACGTTAAGCAACAATATGTGCCCAGAAAATACTGATGGCCAGCTTTTTCTGGGAACAAAAAACAAAATGGCACGGACATATTCCAAGTTGACAAAGCCAGGATTCATCAAGCAAAAAAAAAAGTGGTTCAAGTAGCATGACACCTAATTTTCACACACAGATTGGCCATCACATCACGAGTCCAGACTTCATCACCACTAAGAATCTTTGGCATGTGTTGGAGACGACTTTAGCCAGTGGCTCAACTTACCTCCCATCCACAGAAGATCTTGGCCAAGCTGGGGATATGGGGGCATTAAAAGTGGGGATACTGTCACTTTTTGGGGGCAGTGTCCTTGGGGAGCATTACAGGGCAACCAACTCCACCCAGCCCTCCCAGCGCTCATTCAAAAGTCTTAAGTTTTTCATCTGTTATTACAGGTGGTTTTATATCATATAACAGCATTGCTCAGTTTGTTGATGGTTCCAGGATGGTCGTGAGCCAAATCATCTGATAAACACACCCCAAAGCTGCCTGATGAAAAACCGCATGCAGCTGTTTTTAATGCAATTAAATCCACTTACTTATTGTCAACAGCCCCGCCCTGGTCGCAGTCACAGGGTCTGCAGCCGTCCATGTCATTCGTCAGCCCCCAGTGCTGTGGCTGTTTAGACAAAGAACAGAAAACAGACGAGTGTGACTCACCCACAGAGGGAAAAGTATCCAAACCTTTCTGACAGTTGTGTTTGGAGCCGTACCAGACACTGATCGCAGTTGTGTCCATCGACCAATCGTTTGCAGTCACATCTTCCTGTGTGTGAATCACAGGGGTTTGCTCCGGGCAGCGTTCCCAGCATGTTACAGGTACATGCTGCCAAGCCACGCGGGGAAACAATGGGAACACAATCAGATTGACTGTGCACGGATTTATGCTTGTTTCTATGCAAATCTACACTGTACATGTTTGTGTTTGTGCTCTAGTTTATCATTACTTTTCCTTCAGCCAGATCCTTTGATTTAAAAATTGAACAAAAATAAATATGAAATGTAATCAAACTTTTTGTTGTGACTCACGCAGGCAGCCGTCTGGCCCTTGTCCCAGTCCGTAGTGTCCCTGTCTGCAGTTATCGCAGCGCTCTCCCTCCACGTTGGCTTTGCATCGACACTGACCTGAGATCAGCCCGGCAACCACGTCGGTCCTCGAGTCACACAGTCCGCCCTGAAGAGACCCGTTCGGGTCACAGTTGCACGCTGTTGAAACATGAAAGGCATTTGCATAAAATGTGAAGAAAAAAAGAGTAATATTAGTAATATTTTTGGAAGAATTAGTTTATTTCCAATGCACTTTTCAGGTGACAACATGGAAACAAAAGAAAACAGCAATTGTTTTCATTTTCTAACTTGTACTGACTTTCTTGACTCAAGATTTCAACAGATTTTGTGCTACATCTTCTAAAGCCACAAGGCTTCAACCCCAGCCTCCTCCCTTATAAGAAGAAAAAAAAATCTTATTGGTTTATCTTTGAGTTAGTTTTTTTTTGTGAAGTTTGTTGCATGCAAAAAAAAAGGCTGAACTTGAAAGAGTGATGGAATTAGAAGGGCATCCACCACCAAGATCATCAAGTTGTGGCAAAAGTTCCCAGCTAATGTTCAAAATAGATTATTGCCTTTGAATGAAAAGAAACTTTGATGGTCTCAGGATTCCATCTCTGCTTTTTGCAGACGGCACGGTCCTGCTGGCTTCATCGAGCTGCAGTCTTCAGCTCTCTCTGCAGCAGTTTGCAGTTGAGTGTGAATGAGAATCAGCACCTCCTATTTTGAAACGACGATTCCCTGTCAGAAAAGAGATGAATGCCCTTTCTGGGTTGAAAGTGAGGTAATGATCAAAGGGAATGAGTGTCTTGGGGTCTTTCTTCACGCGTGAAAGAACAATAGAGCGGGAGATTGACAGACATGATCATTGTGGCTACTACAGCGATGCAACATCTGTACCAGCCAAGACTATGTCCTACCAACATTTTTGGTCATAAATATTAGGTAAGTGACTGAAACAATGAGATCTGACAAATTTAATGTCAACTTGGTAGAGTTTTCTTGTGTTGTAATAAAGTGAGAGATGACTATGTCCGAAAGAAATAGTGTTGTATAGTGAATTAAAAAAATCCAAGAATGTATCACATTTGGAGAAAAATGCCATAAAATGAAAGTAACATTGCTTGTTCAGTAAGTTCTTTATGAGTGTGTTATTTGAGTCCTGTAAAGGTTAAAACAGACGAGTGAGCTAAAACAGAAGCCATTTCATTTTGAACCCAGTACTTTGTAGGTAATTACATTCACGCTGTAGCAGCAGCTACTTTCAGCTTCATCACTAAAAAGTCTTTAACACAGTTGGAGAGAACAGCTCCAGGTGGTGCTGGTCTGAGTTTGCAGGAAGGAAAACCAAAAACATGCATTTTAACATGAACAGAAGACACTTTCATCAGCCAGATGTTGTGTTGAGGTTTGTGACGTACGTTCACAGATGTTGGGGTCTCTCAGGTCTCTGTTGGGGTGCTGGTAGAAGAAAGGCGCGCACTGCTCACACTGTCGGCCCACCGTGTTGTGTTGACAGTCGTCACAAACGCCTCCGCTCGTGTTGCCAGTTGTCATGTACACAGCGAGATCAAAATGGCACGATGTGGAGTGATAGTTGCACTCGCACCCTGAGACAGGAAAGTTTCTGGTTATCTGGTTTTGACCTGTGATGCAATTTTTTTTTTTTTGATGTCTTGCAAATGCAGTTAGTGTGAATGTTTGACATCTTTGACAAAGCAGTGAAAAACTCATTTTACTAATACGGTACTGAAAATTCAGTTCCTACTCTTGCAGGAGTGAGTGTTTCGTCCTTCTGCAGGTCTCCAAGGCAGATCGTGGTAAAAGTCCTGACAACGCTCGCAGTTCAGTCCCTCAGTGTTGTGGTTGCAGACACAGCGGCCATGAACCTGCCCACAAAAATAAAATTAGGTATAATGTGGCAAAAAATATGGCTCTGATCATGGTTTGTGCATTGGATCCATTTCTAAATTAGAAAAGAAATACAGGTCAAATATATTTTTTACAAGAGGACCGTTTGGAATGATCAAATAAATTAAATGTATCAGAATATAAATGTATAAATGGGAGGACGTGTCTGTGTATCCACCATGCCCTCAGCTCCTGTTGGCTCCCCGTCGATGGGGGCGCACTCTGACGCGTGGCCGTAGCAGAAACAGTTTCCACGGACGACCATGTCGTAGAGGGCGTAGTAGTACTTCTCCGTCACCTCCTCACGGGAGTCGAGCAGGTTGTCACCCAACGTGTGGAGCTTGATGAACTTCACCCTGAGATTGGTGATCTTTAGCATGTCTGCACACAAACAGTAAATCATAACTGAACATCTTTGTAAACCTCAGTTTTTTGTTTATTAATCCCCCCCAACTCTGCTTCACTGTCTGCATATGGGTAGCGCCAAAATAGTTTTTCATTTTGTGCTAATTAAATTCCAAAATGATCATTATTGTTGCTGCTGAGTTTACATCATCTGCAATAAAACCACATTCCCTCTGACTTTACAAGCCGAACTTAATACCTCAAAGTAATCATCTGCCATCACATGCAGGGCTTCTTTGACATGTTTTGAATCACTAAATTGCAACACCTTCCCGTCATTTTAAAAAAGATAAGTAAACCAACAAGTACATTAAAAACTACACGGTATATTTAAATTTACAGAGGAGTCAGACAACATGATTTTAGAGCACAACTTATTCCTCAGCTAAGTTTGTAATTTTTTCAATGCGACTGCTCTTCTTCACATTCTTGCATTTTGACACATTATTTCATAAAGAGAAGGAACAAAACAACATTATTGATCAAAGATTTCCTGATGAATTGTTTTCTGATATTCCGTGTGCTGCTGTTTTGTTTTTATGTTAGTTCCTGTTTCATTTAAAAAGCCTCATTCCTTGTGTGTTACGTTCAGGTTCGACTTCCTTTCAGCTCATCTCTCCTGATTGTTCCTAGCTTTCCTCCTTCCACTGTAGCTACGTCTGTTTTTGCTGTCTTATTGCGTTCTGTTTCCCTGTGTAGTTGTCTGTCCTGTAAGAAGTTGTTTTTTGTTACTTTTTTTCTTTGGATAACCTGCAGCGCAGTCCTTTTTGTTAAAATAAAAGGACATTTGTTGTTATTTCTGCCTCCCAGTCTCCTGCATTTGTGTTCGCACATCCTCCATAACAGACGAGGTCTTCGACACAGCTTCAGACAGGATTCACAAACTTTACACAAGTCCTCTGCATGTCTATGTGACACAGGAAGAGACGGAGAGTGTCTCGGCCTGGAAGTAGGTGAATGTACAAAGTCCATGTTGCCATCGCATGTGAAATTCTTTGCAGTGCTCTTCCTGTCCCACCTCTGACCTCAGCAGTCTGGCTGCTGGAGGCTGGAAAGCCCATGACTAGAAGTTACTAACTTATTTCAAGTTGTTTTTTTTGTTTTTTTTTTCCTTTTGGGGGAGGTGGATGCTGTTTTTAACGTCACACAAAAAATGTAGAGGTTAAAAAAGCATGTCAGTGTTGTATTTGGTCTGCTTAAACCCTTTGAAACTGTAGGGGTTTGGATTCCATTAAGTCTGCAGAAAATATTCATGTAACGTAGCTGAAATTGTATGAAAATTCAATATTCGGTGAAAGGCCTTTTTTAATTCATCTCTGCTTATTAACACCTATTGTACCTTTTGAAAATATTTAGAAATCTGTGACTGAACATGCAGAAATGTGACATTTGTTTCCACATTGTGCATAATGCAACTTCTCTGGGCTTTATATTTACATGGGTTTAAATTGTATTCATGTTCTTACCCATAATGCAAATGTATTGTTTAATGCAGTAAAACTATGATTTCTGAAACCTTCTTCTACACTGGTTTGCATGCTGCTCTGCTTTATGGATTTCTGCTGGTAACTCTGACAGCTTTTATCATTCGCTATGATGAGAGGACATGACAGCAGGAAGTTATTTATGTGGAACCAGCTGACTGAGTTTTCCAAACACCAACTAATGACCAGAAAAATACCTTAAATGCAGCCAGCAGGAGAATTCAAGGATGTCCAACAGGAGAAGAAAAAAACAACAAAACGGGTTTCAAGCATTTTTCCTTCTTGGTGTTAGGATCTGCATTTGGTTTAGGCTTTTGAGGATTTCTTTTTCATTGTCCTGTTTTCCTATTTCTCTATCCCTTTCTGTTGCGTGCTTTACATCGTGTTTCACTTTGAAACTCTGTCTTGTTGTATTCTGTATGACTTTCCTTGGCCCCATCTCCCTGATGTTTTGCACCTGTGTCTCAGCAGCTGCAGTGTAAATATTGTGTCGGATTTTCTTTCTTGGTTGATGGTTCATCTGTTTTTCTACAATTTCCTCCCCGATTCTGTTTCGTTCTCCTTCTTGTTTTCACCTCCAAATGTTTTTCCACCTCAGCTTCTCCATGTTAAAACAAAAACACTTAGGGAATGTGTGACCCCTGGGGAGTAAAATGGTCGTGATAATAGGGAGACAGCGGTGTTTTTGTTTGTTTTTTTGCATTTCTCGAGTCGTGGCTGCGGCGGCATCTTCCAGATTCCAGCGCCTCGACGTGGATTTGAGATGATATGGGCAGAAAACAGACCAGAGGAAGTGGGACTCGAGTGCTTGCATTACCGTTATCAACAGATGATGTAATCCTACAGTCTGTACGTTGCCATAAATGAGCATCTCTGCACCCGTTTCTGTTCATGCAATACAAAGCCAAAAATGAAACACAGATGAACTTCAGTGTTTGAAATGACATTTCAGAAGCATCTTACTCTGTATCCTGAAACTGTAGGGGTCCTCAATCTCAAAGGCGGGGTCCAGCACACGAAATATTACCTACAGCAGAAAAGTCATGTTCTGGGAATTAAAAAAAAAAAAAAAATTAAAATAAAAAATGAATTGGAGGCATACTCACCTCCCCTTCTGTGGATGGTTCAATATCGGAGTAGCGGGAGTCACAGATGATGTCGTCCACTTTGATCATGCTTCCTGTGGAAATTCCTGGAAAGGATGACTCGCAGTTCTGAGCAAAGTAACGATACATCTGCCACGTTTTGCCAAAATCCATGGACCGCTCGATCATCATGGCAGCAGGACGAAACGTCTGTAATTGTACAAAAACAAGTTTGATGTGACTGACATAAGTAATACTGATTTTGTATTTTTTTTTTCTGAAAAGAGAACTGTGACATCTCTTAAAGCTTAAAGAAAGAGGAAAAAAACAGGACTGGAAAGGATGTATGTCCTTAAGAGTGTTTTGACTATTTTGTAGATCCACAGAGTTGATAAAAGGCAATGCTCCAGCTGGCCACCATTTAAACTGGTCGTGAGACAGCGAGGAGAGGCGAGCAGTGATTTTAGTGAACATTCCCACTCATCCTCTGCCTCCCTCTTCTCTTCCCACTGCTCCCAGGAGACCTGAAGGATTTTCTACAGCTGCCTGAGGTTCTGTTTAACTCCATGCCATGAGTTTGGGGAAATGAATATGCTGTACCATGTGTGTATGTACTATACAGTATGTGTGTGTTATGTGTTTGAGAACTCACCTTGAAGGTCATAATAAGGTGTGTGAAATGAAACTCGGCTTCAAGGTCCAGCTGGATCGTTACATTCTCCACACCTGCAGGAGAAAGGCAGGAAAACAGTTATTGCTTTTCCGTTTGTAAGAATGTTTAAATGTTGACACACCCCAGGCTGACCTTCTTATACCCTCAAACATACGCTCAGAATTTACACTCTGTTTATGCTGCCAACTTGGTTTACTCTCTTGCAAAATCAAGACATGTATCTAATCAAGCCGGGTCTGGATTGCGTTGCATGAGCTGTTGGGAAATCTTGTGGAAATCTTGTGAGAAGTTCCATTTTAGCTGTGCCACTTAAGAAATATCTTTATTGAGAAGTAAGGAACAAACGCACAAACCCAAAACGTATTGACCCATAATACAACTAGAGTGAAAGACTTTTACGAGGTCTTTTTGACACAGCTGCCACTTCATTAATCTAATAAATGACTCACACTTAAGATCTGGCACTTTAAAGAAAATTTTGTGTGTGCACCTGATTAGCATACATTCTGTATACCAAAATGCAATACATTCTGTATAAAGTGTTATATGTGCAGAATGGAGTTTTGAAATCTCTCTTTTTCATTGTAACTCTATCTTTGCCTCCTTTGCTGTGTTTGATTGGCTCCACAGATGTGACCTGTCAGGTGATTGCTTCTGTACGGTGTTCTATTCACAAATGCAACACAGTCCTGCGTAGTAGTCTGTACCATTTTCAATATCTGTATGCATGAAGGTTTTAATGCCCAGATGTAAAAACAAACCACTTCTGGCTTCAGAAGTGCAGCAACTGAACAAAACTGAAGTTTCAATCAGATCAGACAGATCTGGATCTTCAGGTTTACATTTGTATCTCCACCACTCCCCAGATTGTTAAGAATGTTGAGTTGACCCATATCTGCATGGTGTTTTTAGCCCACATTTTGCTTTGACTCAAGGTGCCTAAACTCAGTCACATATGCAAAAGGCATGGCACAAATCTTGCTGGGCTTTTGGGCCGCTTGTGGCCCTCGCAACATTTGCCGTATCCAACGTCAAAACCAGCTTATAACATCCCAAAAACAAAGTTTGACCCAGTTCATCAACTTTGAGACACATCAGCCACACATAGCATTTGTCAGTTCCATAACTGAGGCATAAACGCCAAACGTAACCTACATTACCCCCAAAAGTTTGCTATCTGGGTCCAAGAAACGTTTTCCTGTTGAAAATGAAATCACTGTAGTTGTGATA
The DNA here is from genome assembly GCA_037176975.1 of Arrhamphus sclerolepis. Taxonomy (NCBI): domain Eukaryota; kingdom Metazoa; phylum Chordata; class Actinopteri; order Beloniformes; family Hemiramphidae; genus Arrhamphus; species Arrhamphus sclerolepis. Next base: position 12,715 of record JBAMYA010046664.1, on the reverse strand, counting down.
GTTACACAAAGTGCAATAACATTTCTATATATTCCTGAGTATGCACATGATTATGAAGTCCTGTTATAGTTTGAGTGTCACATGTCAGTTTCATTCAGCTCACTGTTTTAACACATTAAGCTTTCGTTAGTTCTGCTTGTTGCTGCACTTCATCACAACTCAGTTATTGAAAGTAGATGCTTAATAACAACATGCTTCTAGTACGGTTTGTTTGTTTATAAAAGTCTTAATGTTTGAATAAGTAGGAACTAATAAGCTTGGAAGCTAAGATGGATGTGGGAGGTTTCTGCCAGGGAACTGGGATGTCCCATGAGAAGCCATTGTGCGCCTGTAGCTTCCTGCTGTTTCAGAGCACATCTGCACTGCTGCTCCAGCCATGACTCACACCTCTGACAGATTCCCACAACTCTGCAGGAACAGTGTCCAGGCTAATTGTAGGAGTGAAAACAGTAGGATTTTTTTTCTTATTTTTTACCCTACATGGGAACTTGCTGGAGGTTCTTGTTTTTCAGTTCAATAGAACTGAGCAGTTGTTCCAGTTTATCAGGAATAATCTCACCAGTTCCAGAATAACCCAAAGAAAACAAATTAGGTGCTTTTGAGGCATTTGGTAAAAGTTCACATGTATCAGATGACATGTTTATTCATACAGTATGAGAGGAAATGTATGTCTATGGTTGAAGCAGAGGCAAGGTTCAAGCTCAGCAGAGCTGTAAAAATGACCTTAGCCTGGATCCAATCAAATCACTGATTTCGAACTTGACATCGAAGTTTTCACAATAGTGCCTGTTTGGATGTTATACTTCAAACTTTAAAATCTACTGTTGTTTTGTCTCTTTTTTCTTCATTCCACATGCAGAGACCTTTTGCATGTGTAACTTTAAAATTAAGCTTGTGTTTGGTAAGTGCAGTATATTTTGCATGCATATATTTCCTTCTAACACTTTAAAAGTATATAAAGTAATACTATGCAACTTCAGTTTTCAATTATCACATGTGCAGTCTGATTGATATTTTCTGCTGATAGTTAAAACAGATAAAAAAGAGATATCAACAACCCAACTGCTATTGAAGATGTGTTAAATTCAAAGCCATATGCTCAATGATACGGTAACGTCAGACTTGAGCTCTTAAAGCCATGCAGTCTCATTACCTGCTTCCTCTATACACATTAAAGTCCTGTGTGTGTGTATTCAAGTGGTGACATATATCTGTTTCCTCCTCGCACACCTGTTCTCCTCAGCACACCTGTAAACCCAGTCACCTCCGACCGTCCTGACTGGCTGCACTAAGCGGCCCTGTGATCTTCTGTCTAGTCATTACTGAGCTCAATTCCCATGAGAACAGACACAGTGGGTGCTCTCACGTTATTCAACTTTAAACTTGTTAGGGATGGGAATCCCACTCTCTGTCTCTACTTCAAGAACAAACACTCTCTTCTCCTGCTTTTAAAATGTATTTTCTGTCACTTACCGTTTTCTGACTGCCACCAGGTCTTGAGGCGGTTTGGGGCGAAGGTGGTAACCACGTTCTCAATGGTGTGACTGATGGGGTTGCTGTCCTCATCGTACATCTGCCTTGAGTCACATTCGAAGCATTTCTTCTCCTCCTGACAGACAGAGCGGTAAAGGCTCAGTTTATCATGCAGAAATGAAAGTGCTATATTGAAATTTAAGAATTTTTAGGCTAGCTGCCAAAGTTGCTCCTCTGCCCTTCAGTGATGCTACAAACCTGGGGACTCATGTACAACACGCATGGATTTCATGCTAAAACTTTGCGTACACACAAACCTGGAAATCTGAGCATGTACAAAAAGAAAAAAATCAGATATACGAAACTGTGCGTTCGTACGGTTCCATGCATATTCTTTTAGTGCAGCACAATCAGCATGAAATCGAGCGTACATACATGAGCACAACACTCTTCAAAAAGTTTCCAGCTTCAATATGAATGGAAAGACTCATCCCATAAATCATGTGACAAGCTGAACAGCTACTAACATTTTGAGTCAAATGTCTGGTGTTCCATCCTGCTTAATAACATGTGTGTCGTCTCTGGAGGAAGACTTCATAGCGGAATGATAAAATCTGCTCAGATTAGGATGCTAAGACTGACAAATGATACATTTTCTTCCCTCACCTTTCTAGTCTGTGAGACTATGAGGTCTGTGAGCAGTGATTTAGACTTCAAGCCTTATACATATTTATGCTCATCAACCCATTCATGAGTCAATTTTCAGCCAGTTCTATCACCTTGGAGGACCAGGTCACAGGGGACACCAGTCTTAGCAGAACGAGACCACCCTCAGCCCAGTCATCTCTTTTATCTCAACTACAGAAGACAGAGGGGTTTCTGATCGTACTGAAGGATATAATCAAACCAAAGCGTCCTAAATCTTCCCCAAGGCCTCATATTCATGTCTGAAACACTCCCTGGAGGGCTTCAGGGAGAGTTATTTTAGCTAATTGGATTTCCAACCTAAATCTTTCAGTCTTCATCCACAGTTCGTGACCACAGGTGAGGTCTGTAATACAGATAACTTGTTCAAACAGCCTTAACATTTGACTTAACTGTCTCTTCACTATGACAGATGAGTTCTACCCCCAGTCCTGAACAAGATAACCAAATTTGAACTCTTCCATTTGAGAGAGAAACTCATCCCACCCTGGAGAGGAACAGAGCATCAGACTTGGAGCAGCTGATTACCGAACTAGCTGCTTCAAACTTGGTGTCAAACCGCTCCAGTGTCACTCTTGAAGGTTTTCACTCAATGAAAACAGCAATGTTCTGACGCTGTGTTCTGATATAAAGTCATTCTTCAACACTTTTGTATCAGGAAGACGTTTCTTCTTTGAAATCTGTTGGCATAGAAATGGTATATTTCTACAGCCAACATATGTGGCTGTGGAGTAACTTCCATTTAACTTACAGTGTAAAAGAGCTGAGACTGTAAGATGTGAATTAAAAATAACATTGATATGGCTATATGTGCTGTTTTCTAATTCATTCATTTTCTCATGGGTCTGAATCCATGATGGTTTGAGTGAACACTGGCTTGCAAACTTAAATGTCACAATATTGCAGCTTGTGAATAAATAAGGCAAAATTGCAGTGAGTTCTGAGCCAACTATGTGTGTGTTGAAATGTGAACAGATGCCAGATAAGTGGCTCCACTTAGCAGAGCTTGGTGAAACAAATGTCACTTGAGTCCAACTTCCTTGCCTCCCTAATCTGCAACTCATACTTGAAGACTGTGATCATCCTCTGAAAGCTCAGTGTGAACTTTCATTTGAAAAAAAAAAGGGCTTTCACACACAGAACTTGCAAAGGAGAATTAATAAGAAGAGAATATCCTCGATCTCGCCCCCGGTCCTCATCCACACAGGGCAGCGATTGTGAGCCGCACAGAGCTTTTATTGTGGAGGGGAATGTCTGAACTCCCACTCGACAAATCAGCAAGAGGACATTGTGCATGCGCTTGTTCCCACACAAGCAGATACAATGTCTTCCAACAAAAATCTATGGTTTTACCTCTATTATAAGGAATTAAAGAGGATTTAAATGAAGCTGGTCTGGCTTGTGTTTAATGAGGTTTCATTCATCCAGCCACAGACCCTACTTGAACTGACCTCTGTGTCTTGCACGCATTCAGAAGCAATAAGTCACAGTCGTAAAAATGCCATCTTCAAGGTCGACAGTGCTGCTACATTTTATATGGATGTAATGAATTCTGCACTGGACAGAGAACTGACCCACTTTCTGTCCACTCCAGAGACATTTCTGCACTAGACGATGAGCAGTTCCTTCAGCTATATATTATCAAGTCTCTTGATAGTGAATAGTTATGTTGATGTAAAAATCTTCTTAAAAGAAGAAGAAAAAGTTTTAAACAAGGCTACTACTATACTTGTGGTTGTGTTGTTTGATGCTTTAAAGTACAAATTTAGGGTGTAGGATTTTACTTCTATAAAGCAACGCATGCAATACCTTTCATATAAATGTAGCAACTCATCTCCAGCCTGGAAATAACTGAAGGACAGTTCAGGGTTTCTGTAGCATCACAAAAAGCAAATATTATAATAAAAGTGCCTCAGTTTAATAACTGAGTAAAAGTCATTTCACACTTGTAAGTACACTTTAAGTTGGTACTGCTGTATTATTGCAGAGGTTAAATAGCAAACACTTCATGGATGGGCTCTAGTGTGTCTTTCTGTGATAGTGCATGACTTGTTCTCTCTCTGACAAATTCATTTGAAACTAATCCTAATCTGCAGTTTCCTACGTGTTATTGTTGTGGCCAGTTTAAAGTTGTTTCCTCCTTAAAAATAAGAATGATAATACACAGTTATTATTAAGCACAACAACTGTGAGGGTTTTTTTTCCCCTGAATATTTTCAGAATTCAGAGATCACCCCCCTGGGAAAATGTGGACTGCAAGCAACACTAGCAGCAGGGAACATCTGGAGGACTTTCTCACGCTTTAAAGTCATTCCCACTGGATTTTAAGCCAGTCTGTTTTTTTTTTTGTTTTTTTTTTTGTGAGCCCTGAGAAATCTATCCAAAGGTAATTTCAGTGGAGATCAACATCAGTGTATTTCACCATAATCAAAAATTCCAGACACAAAGCACAAAAAACCCAAAACACATTTCTCCAGCAAAATCCACTTGTGCAAGAGCAGAACAGTAACGCCAAATGTTCCACACTGAACTTCACACACCAAAGTTTCCAGTTATCTGCTGTTTTGCAAAAACTCCCACAGGTCACCCTGCTTTGCCACAAGCTCCGATACTGCCCTTTCCTTTTCTTACCTCCAGGTGCCCAACTATGCAGAAGTTATCCGGGTGCTTGAGGCCGCAGGTGGAGGAGGCAGAGAGCTTGTGCGCCCTTCCAATCAGCAGGTCACCTGTGGCCGGGTAGCAGCTCCCCTCTGTGCACACATCTGCCAACTCTGGCTCCTGTGTCCTGACAGAACACCACAGAGCTGCATGCAGGGAGGAAAACCGCTGTCAGTGTGATGACTACATCTTCACTGCAAACAACCTCCATTCTGCCTTCCTTTTGTTTTCAATTTAACATCCAGAAGGGTTGCTGCAGTTGGTAGTTCAGTTAAATAAGAATCACATGAATTCACTCTTTAGAGAAAAGTGAGCAGCTGTGAGGATACAACCATGTGAAAGTGTTATTTAGCCCGGCTCTTTTATGAGAAAACTAACCAACACAACTTGCATATGGCTTCTATTACACATGCTGCTGTTGGAGAGTGAACATTTTTGACAACTACTAGATGGGATTCCTTCCAGCGAGCTTTCATCAGCACATATTTTTTTCAAAATAAGTAAATAAAAATAAATAAATAAAGACTTCAACTCACCCAGAGTGGTTAAAGTGAAGATTATAAGCCACATTGGTGCATTCACAGCCTGTCGCAGAAGTTGGGGGGATCCTACAGCAGACTGCGTGTTGATGTGTGCGTGAAGTCTAAAGTCACAGGGAGTTGTAAGAAGTCCACATCCCACCAACAACCAACTCCACCCCACTGTCAGCAGATCTGGGAAACATGGTCTCCATCTGCTGGAAGAAGTGGATATAGCTCAGACACTTTTATATGAAAGAATGATCTGTTTGTGGGTTCTATCACCTGACTTCAAATATACTTTAGCTGGGAATGTATCAGACAAATGTTCAGCTATATTTGGAGGAATATATAATAGCATAAGAAGCTAAATAGATTACATTAGATTCTCAACGATATGGAAGTATTGAAAACTACTCTTTTCTGAAGAGTTACCCCTTTGAGGATTATAACTGGACTACAAGAGTGGATGATTTAATATATAAGCAGCTGGCAGGTGGAATAATGAAAGGACATATAAGTTTACAATAATACCGCAACAATCCCCATTCATATATAAATAACGAAATAAACTCTAAGTTGTTTTTTTTTCTGTAAAGGAACTGACAGTGGGTCACAGTGCTCAACATTCGTAGACATTTATGCTCCTCTTAAGTGTGATAGATTACGAGATCCTGGAGATGTTATATCAGATCTCAATGAAGAACTACATTACCACCTGGGGGTAGTTTGGGGGACTGCAGACACTGTTTTATGTACTTGTCTCAACTTCACTCTGCTTTAGAACAACGGTACTTACTAAATCAAGTTCTATGTTTTGTTTTGTTTTGTTTTTTTTACTTTCACTTAGAGTTTTGATTTTCTTCCAAATATTTTGAGGATTTTTTTTTTTGTTCAATATTCAGCTTTAGCTTTTGTAACTTTTATTATTATTATTGCTTTATCGTCAAGTGGAACCATAGAGGGACGGCGGACCTTTACTGGAGACGGAACGGAAGCAGCGTGAGGTTACGGAGACTTCAGAGGTACATCTGCTGGTTGTCAACCAACTCCTCTCTCGTAAGTTTGAGGGTTTTTTTTAAACACCGTTTTCCACATAAGTGTCAGCTTTTGCATATTCCAACTTTTCAACCGGGAGCGGAGGGAGAAGACGCTGTTTTTGTGGTTTTATTTTACGTTTATATCATGTGGCGGGAACGCAGCTACGACTCCAGCACCACGTTTACGTGTTTTATTATTTTACAGAAAATGTCACATCTACTGTTTTATCTGTCAGCTTCGCCGAAACTGTAAAGGTCGCTCATTGAATTAATTGATTATATCCTACACATACTTTTGTTTGTGAGACTCAACAATCCTAAAAATATACATATTTTCTAGTATACATTGAAAGCAATTACCTGCCAATAACTAGGACTGGATGATAATTCCAATAACAACATATATCGCAATATAAAATGTTTAAATCATTACAATATGACTTTTAAGCAAATTTTCAATATTTCCATATATATTATTACTATGACAATTATTGACAAAGTTTGTTTGTTTGGTAATGTCACGCTCCTTAGTTATGAATATACATAAAATGAACTTTTTAAAAGCATTTTCATCATATAAAACATTATGTAAGTTATTAGGACGAGGTTTAATAGATTTGGCAAGTTCATTTTTCTTAGGGTTTTGAGTACAGTTATCGCATCTGGACATTTATAGCCGTTTCTCTGTGGTTTTCAATCTCGGAATTATATCATATCAACCAAAATTAGAAATATATTGTGATACAAATTTTGTCCATACAGGTAAATATAAGTAATCATAATTATACAGTAAAATTACAGTGTAAAGTCAGTTTGTATCTGTAAAACAGAACCACATCAAACAGACAGAAAAGAACCTGATTAGAATCAATGACTGCAAATTTGATTGTCGAGGAGCCATGGTTTTAGAGTATTGGAGAAAGATCTCAAAGTGCCACAGCTTTTTATGTTTTGCAGTAATTAACTTAATATTTTTATGCGCTCATTTATTAGTTTCAAATTGTTTGGGTTTGAAAGTGATTCTGGTCAAACAATTTGAACATCAGTCATTAAATGGACAAATGCTGCACTTATTTTTATTTTATATCAGATATTACTACTTTAAGTCATTTGTCTCTGACCAAAATATTGTGCCTATACTGAAATTTAAATTAAATGAATATACATCTTAAAGAATTATCACCTTTCTGGCATTTCTGAATCTTCATGCTGCATTCACTTGCCCGTGGTAATCAGAATTGCACTTTCTTACTCAACTTCTCAGCCAAATTAAAAGTCACAAAGCTGCGATAGCACACCTTTTTAATGATGCATTTATTTCTGTAGTAACTGAGCTTTTGTGTTTTGTTTTGTTCTATTTTTCTTGATTTAATAATTTTCCTACTATTATGTATTTTGTCCTGCCATTCATCACACTGCCAGTTGCATTGGTGTGTTTTTGAAACCGTTTATATCAAAAAAGGATCAAAACAGAAGAAGAAGAAATAAAAAGTCATTTACAGTAGAAAATATGCTTAGGGTGTTTAATAGTATTACAATAGTAAATATTACAGTATTGCTGTCATAATTTAACAGCATCGTCTTTTGTATATAAAATAATCAGTTTCACTGTGATAATATTTTTTTAGATATGATATGCTTTTTTTTTCACTTTACATAAATCCCACTTTTCCATTTAGTGCCAATAAAATATCTGTTTGTTTGTGTTGTTCAGGACAGTCCTGTGAGGTCCTCTGCTGTTGTGTTTGTCTCGATTCAGAGTTGTCTGCAGCACACAGAGGATGTTGCGAAGTGCCTCAGCAAAGGTGGGATTAATAAAAGAGAGGATAGAAAAGTTTAGAAGCACGTGCAAGGGCATGCACAGTGAGATTTTTAAAATATTTGTACTCAATCTCTTACAGATCTTCAGACAGGCGGTGAGATGCAGGAGTACAGACACTAGCCTCATCCTGGAAAGATGTAAGTGAAGTTTATGTCCAAATGTTTTATGGTGTCTTCTCTCTCAGTTACGTCTCACAACACACACGATAAGAACTCAATGGGAGTGTGAAGATAATTCTAGAGGTCAGCCCAATGCCACTTGTATAAATTAGCATGAAATGCAGGATATACTAAGGAGTTGCTTTGTCTGCATAGTCTTAAACCTCTCAGCCATACCATCGTAGAGACTAGCTATGGATACCAGCTAAATGCAAAGTAACCAGATACCTAACCCTTACTTGGCCACAAGGACACGGAAGCCATTAATGTCATGACAGGACCACTTGTTACGATGCATGGAGGATTTTACCCCATGTCCATTGCCATGAGATTCGACTCAAAGCAGAAGGAGGAAGCCACAGATAGTGAAGTCACAATCCCGGATGAAAACGGCAAAGAACAAAAATACATCCATTAGATGGCCCCAATGATGAAGTGCTAAGTAAATGTCTCAGGCAGCAGAGATTCAGTGAGGAGGAGCAATCATGGATGGAGAAGCCCATGCACAGAATGTACTAAAAACTGAAGACTAAAGAAGTGGCTGACATTGAGAAGTCCCAGTACCAGTACCAGTGGCTAGAAAACAGTGGTTTGAAGGGCGGCATGTAGGCATTGATCGCAGCAGCACGAGAGTGATGCAAGAGAGAACCCAGGGTCTACCACACCAGACAAGACCTCAGGTGTAGACATATGAAGCTAAAAAAAAAAAAGAAATGTTGAAGAAAGAAATATATAAGATGTTAAAGGAAAAGGCAACAGTGGTTCCAGTCGTAACTTGAACACTCGGACTTGTGACCTTCATGCTGGGGGAATAGCTCCAACAGATCCCGGGGAAACATCACAGATCTCTGTCTAGAAGAGCGCAGTCATAGGAATAGTAAATACACTGTAGAACCCACAAGCTCCAAGCCCTCTGATGGAGGACCTGAGAAGAGGACAACCGTTCACTGAAAATGGATGAGGGTAGAATTTTTTAACACACACATATGGACTCGCTTTTGAAGCCAGTCTTCAGTGGTCATTCAAGGAACTGCACTGTTTTGTGCTTCCACAGTGAACTCAACCTGGAAAATTGGCCCTTGGTCCAGTCACATACTGATGTGGCTGTGACACCTCCTTTAAGAAAGCAAAGTACTTTCTCCTTGAACTATCACAACTTCTGTGAATGTTGTGAACCTATTTTCTTGATCAACAGTTGAGTTTCCTTGTGCATCTATCTTTCAGCCATAAACCGTGTCCAGCTGTTGGGACGAGTTGGTCAAGATCCAGTCATGAGACAAGTAGAGGGTCGAAATCCCGTCACCATATTCTCGTTGGCTACCAATGAGATGTGGCGCTCTGGAGAAGGAGAAATGACCGCTACAGGTGAGACACTGAAGAGGACCTTTTTTTTTGTTGTTGTTCTATAAAAGTTTTTAACTGTATCCCTTATTGATGATTTTTAAAAATATCTACAATATTCCTTCACAGCTTTTCGGTCTGATTTTCAGCACAAGAATTTAATTACACATGGCTGAATGAGGCATAGGCTAAGCAGGGTTAGTGAATGTTGGTAATGTTGATTAAAAGTTGGATTTGCATGTTGTTGTTGTTTTTCATGCACAGTCATATGTAAATCCAAAACTCAGTGTCTGGTTTCAAGAGTTCAAAATGTAACATTTTAAATTGAACATTTTAAATCGACAAGTGTTTGGCATCATACATTTCAAGAAGAGTGAGGCTTGAAGAAAAAAAAGTACATTTGTACTTGAAGGTGGCATATTGTTTTGAACTTTTCTTTCACTCTTGAATTATTCATTGGCATTTCTGGTGCAGAAGGCACAGGCACTGTTTTAGTATTTTATGTGTAGTACTGACAGATTAGTTAAGATAAACTGTAGGTGAAGCTTCTTTTAGTAGACTTATTAGAGGATTGTGATGGAGAAACTGCATCGGCACAGTTTGACAGTATTTCGCCTGTATTTCCTCCATCATTGGAACAATGAGGTGCATGGGCTTCCAGTGATAAAAGAATAAACGGGTACCTCGGTTTAAAGGTGTTTTAACCTGTTCATTTATTGGACAGAATTTATTAGTGAACAATATTAATTTTCACAAAGTGATTCCAAGCAAACTAAGTAATCTCAATGATGCATTAATGTTATTCAGGTTATATAGTGAACTATGACTTTCCTGGTATGACAGGGTCTTAACGTATGCAGCTTCAAGACAAATTCTTGTGTCAACCAATGCAGGGCCCAGAAGTAGTTTAGTGATTCACACACTTTATCATGTTATTAACGCACAGATTTACTTCAGGGTGATGACAAACGGTACACAGATCTAGACCCATCAAAATCAGGAATCATCATGAACGATTTGATCGCTAACACATTAATTAACATGGAACACCTTATAACCAGCTGCAAGGGATGCAGGGAAACAACCCCTGAAGAATCTGGCATAGTGCTACAACATTATAGTTCTTGTGGGATTAGCTGTGAATTCCTGTAGGATTTAGATTTTTTTTTTCTTTTTTTTTTTTTTTTTGTCTCAAGATGTTATGACATGTCTTATATTAATAACAGATTAGGGTTTATGGATTATGGGGATTATAAAGCCACATTATCAACACAGTTACTGTTAAAGGCCCGATTACTCTTTGATTTCTCAACCAGCTATGTTATCAGATTTCCCGCTCATCCCTGGACGTGGTCAGACACGCTTTCGCGGGCCTGATGAGATTAAGTGGCATGCCGGATTTGGCCCGCGGGCCTTGAGTTTGACATATGTGGTCTATATGGTTACTTGTCCCTGAAAGCAGCAGATTCATATGTTTTAATTTTCTAAATATTAACTCAGCCTTTATGATTTTAATTTGAAGTTTTTTTTCCGCGACTCAGAATAATTAAACCTCCAATCATTAACTTCATTAACAGATAAATGCTACTATAGTATTATAAATGTTTTATTTTAATGCATATATACTTAAAACATTAAAGCATCATATAATGATGGATTACCCTGCTGATGTTTTCTTACTCCAGGTGACGTCAGTCAGAAGACAACGTGGCATCGAGTGTCTGTGTTTAAACCTGGTCTGAGAGACGTGGCCTACCAGTACGTCAAGAAAGGGTACGAACATAATGTCACTGCACTGAAAACATTTCAGATTGACTGATTTAAAAAAAAAATAAATAAAAAATCATTTATTTTGTCTTCTTTGATAGCGTACACTATAGAAGTGAGTGTATACAGGAATGGATGTAGTTTAAATTACATAATTTCTGTCATTATTGACAAAGTGTATAATTTGCAATTTTTTAGAAAGAGTGGCTGCAATTTTTTTTTCCTCAGTAGTAGTAGAAAGCTGTCTTAACAGTCTTTAAGAAGAAATGGAGACTGATCTTTATTTTACAGTTGTTAAGTCTGTTTTCTGAATCCTGCCTGGAAAACAGTGAACAAACCAGCACTTTTAAATACATCCCTGCATACTCTAAATTAATAAGAACCCGGACAAAATTAAACAGAGACTGGGTTTTTATGGTCTTTAGGAAAACCAAATAAGGGGAATTATTTTGTTAATCTTCTTACTAAAACGTCATCTCTTCCAGGTCTAGGATTCTTGTGGAGGGAAAATTGGACTATGGCGAGTATGTGGACAAGAACCAAGTCAGACGTCAGGCCACCACCATCATCGCAGGTCAGTTTAAACACACGCTTAATACATACCAAGTCCTGCAGTACGCCACAGGATTAAAAGCCATCACTTTCTTTGTTTTCTCCTCAGACAACATTGTTTTCCTGAGCGACAATGTAAGAGACAGAACCTGAAGGATGTTCCTCCTCTTTTCCGTCCAACCACAGGACAACTTCTTTTTGTATTTTCTTCATCACATAAGAATGAGGCTTGTGGACACCAAAGCAAAAGAAGTCTTTTAACAAGAAGGTGCAGTAAGAATAAGCTGAAAGCATGTTTGACAGAAGCGCCCTCTACTGGTGGAAATGAAGACTGAAGCTTCACAAGGATCAGATTCCTCCTCCTGTAGTTAATATACACTGATGATGACTTTGATTATGCTATGTGTACATAGCATTTAAAAACATATAAGCCCCTTTTTTGTGAGTATTAAAGCTTAAGGTGTAAAAATAACATTGTAAGAAGTGGTTGAGACTAAAATATTTGTTGAACCGTCCAACTTCTTTCCCACAAGTTTGTCTCCAAAGCTGCAGCTTCGTGAAGAGATGCTCATACTCATATTGATGCATAGAATTGTTATGGTTTAGGTTTTTGTTGTGCCACTTCAACCTGTAAGCCTTTTTTTTTTACAGGTGCATCCCTCCCCCCATTGCAACTATAGT
>JBAMYA010046663.1:0-10882 GCA_037176975.1 Arrhamphus sclerolepis | reverse complement strand
ATGACACTCTGCACCAACTGGTGACAGCAACCAGAACTTCAGGCAGAATCCCAGTTGGTGTTGGTGTGCTGGATCAGTGTCATGCAGCAGATCTCCATAAGTGCCCCAGATTCCTTCTCCAACTCATCGGGACCATTCAGGTCAGCAGGATTCCCCTTTGGACGCAGATAGCAAAGACGAAGGGCCTCCACTCCCCCGACCTGACAGAACCTGGGCTGGCCAGAATCCCGGGAGGGTAACAGTCAGCAGGGCCGCAATACACCTGTCGCGCAGAGGACACAGCATGGGGGTGGGTGGGGGCCTCAGGCCCACACTGCAGCACCACTCCATAGAGGTGCAAGGTATGACCCCCGCGGCCCCGGATGCGCAAATGGGAGGAGCCAATCCACAGTACGGAACCAAGGACCAAGCCCCACGCGCCACCAGCGACAGGAGCCAACACACCTAGGGATCCATTATGAATCCCCTCCGGGATGCTAGGTGTCAGACAAGAGCCACCCAAGCACGCCCACAGCACCTCCCCCACCACAGCAAACCATCCCCTGTAGCACCAGCACCACTGAGTCTCGATGCCAAACAACACCGCCACAGCTCCCCAGGAAACAGGTCCTTCACATGGTGAAGTCGGAGGAACAGCGGAGTGGGAGAGCCTCAGACCCCTAAACCTAACCCGGTGTGGTGGTGTGAGTATTAGGCTGTTTTCCAACTCCCTGATTGGATACAGATTATGGGTGAGTCTGAGTGCTACCAAACCCTGTGTTGTGAACCCAAGCTAAGTAATAGATGCATGAAAAGGAGGGCAGGGATAGGCGGGGATGTGGTGGAGGGCAGCGACACACTCCTGTGCTGCAGCCTGCACCCATTGTCCCCCCCAAAGTCAGCACCTCCGACCCTACCATATACCCTAAACCTTGTGTGAGGGCTCTGTTCTAGTGAAGTGCATTAAAAGAGGCAAGGCTGACATAACCTGGGGGGTGGTGGAGTGACGGAGGCCCAGCCCTCAGTACCTGCTCCAAACCTCAGCCCAACACAGGTAGGAGCCCGTCCCCAAGCATGCTCAACCATTCTATGTCACCGCAAAGTTGCACCGCAACTTTATAATAGAGGTAGTGGTGGTAAATTTATTTGCTCACCACTGTGATGTGTTAGCTAACCAAAGGGACAACATTAATAATATACTGGTTGACAGGCACAGATACGCTGGACAGTCGCCGTCACTTTTCCCATCTTGACAATTTAACAGCCTCCTTTTACGTCAGTCTCCTGTTCTCCTGTGTATTGGGAGGACAGCCCCCTACAGTAGTAAAAGGAGGCTTTCATGCTGCAGCAGACTGTCGGGTGTGTCTCCTGTTCTCTGTTGTGAGACCCATTACACAGGGGAACAGAAGACCCATTTCATGGGAGATGGGGGGGGTCCCGTTTCAGTTTTCCTGTGTAGCGGGTCTGCCGTTCCCCTGTGCAGACCCGCTGGGGAGAATGATGTAAAAGGAGACTGGCATATATAACATGGCAGTATATTATTAATTAATACTGTCGCTTCGGTCAGACTTGGCTGCTGACACAGCATCACTGTGGCGAGCAAATAAATATACCACCACTACCTCTGTTATAAAGTTGTGGTGCTTAACCAATCAGCTTTCGTTTCAACTGAAAATTTCAATAAGATCAATGAAAGAATTTCCATTAGGATATATGAATTCATTTCATATGTGTGTGAATCCATTTCATGTGTGTATGAATGCATCTCATATGTGTGTGTATGAATGCATTTCATATGTGTGTGTGAATGAATTTCATATGTCTGTGTAAATGCCATTTCAGAGTCATGTACCTCATGGCGCCTCATATCTTAGTACCAACATTTGCACTGTTTGGAGCCTACATCTTTATTTACAGCAAAGCTCAATCACACGGATAATTACGTACCAGCTGTGATAGTGTGGGTGCTTCAGGTTTCCTGCTGTGAGTTGGTTTGTGTGTGCTTGTGTTTCTGTGTGCAATCTTGACAAAAATGTGGTCTGACATACCTCATGTAGCAACTACACACAAAACAAAACAAAACAAAAACAAAAAAAATGATGGTTTTGATTTTGACAGGTTACGGATAGATTTAGTTAGACGGTGCACAAGATGTCCAGATGAAGCTCTAGCACACTGAGGAAAAACTTTAAATGAATTAGAATGAGGTCAAATTAATAGATAAAATACAGGGTCTGTTGAGCAAGTGTTTGAAAAATAAAGTCTAAATGTTATAGGGGTGTAGTTGATATGATTAATTTTATTCTTATGTTGTTGTTTTTTTTAATTCTTGTAGACCATTAAGTGCTTTGCTGTTTTTGTTTTGTAAAGAAGTAAGAACACTATATATATATATATACATGTGTTCTTTTTTTTAATTCTATTCTATTTTATTTACTAATTATTCTGTTTTTTTTTTTTTATTAATACTATTTTATTTCTTTTACTACTTGGTACCCCTTTGTCGCTGCTGCAACACAAAAATCTCTGTGCTGTGAGACTAATAAAGGATTCTTTATACTTATTCTTATTCTTAAATAGAGGCCTTTCTGTTGTCATAACTGTTGCTATTAAATTAAGAAAACATATAGACTTTCAGAAATTCTTAATTGACATGATACAGAGTTCAGGTTGTTTCTGAACCTTTATGCGATCTTCATAATGAAAGAAAAAGCATATGACATAAGTATTAAATCAAAACATGAATGCGTTATCATATTTCAGGGTAAATATTTATCATTGGGATATAAATGCTTTCATATCTGCAGGTTGAAACATTTATTTTTACACATATCACATAGATTACTATTAACTCTGAATATTTAAGAGGACATATTAAACAAAATAAATAAAAAAAGGTTTTCTGTGTTTGAAGCCATATAATATAACAGAACAATGTCACTTCCTAAGGACTGGCCTTGAACTGAAAATATTCATTAGATATGAAGGGTTCAGTTGGTTTGTCCAAAAAAAAATTTAAGTGTGCATCCTCACCTTCCTGAGGATATGGTAGGAGATGGAGGCATTGGCATCAATGATGATGGTGGCCACTTTGTCATCACGGATCTCCTTCAGCATGGGGGTGGGATCCAGGGTGTCGTCCAGCATCCGCACAGACAGCGTCTCCCTGGAGATGAGGAACTGGCGAACCAGCTCCTCTAATCGCAGCAGGCCTACAGGGCAGGGAAAAGCAGAGTGAGTGACAAAACTCTTCAACAACATGAATAAATATGGAAGCCTTTAAAGGGCATTAGCAGGAAAAAAACAAAAAAAAAACAAATGAGCCCCATTTGGTTGAAGTGTCAAAGTTTTAAGTCATCCAGGTGCAGCCAGCAGCAATAATCACTCAACAAATGTCAAGTATTATGACACTGGGGGAAAAAAAAAGGAATATTGGGGTAATGAATGAAAGAGTGAAGCTTGCCTAGGTATTTAGCTTGTATTCTTGTTAAATTATAACTCTGACTTGGAAGAAAGAAACTTTCGGAAATTAATGGGACTTGGAGTCATTAGGGTGACAAATGGTACTTGCTGCTTCAAAGCCTTAAAAGACGCAATAAACAGACTGGGATAAAGGTGAATATGATGAGAGTCCATTTATTTCCTTCCACCGAGAATGAATCTGGTGTGTGAACGGATGTGAATGGATTTATTTATTAAAGAGATTTATATTAAACAGAAAATCTCATTTTTTATGCGTTTTGGAACCATTTGTCTGCATTTTTCTCACTTATTCCCACACCAAGTGCTCATCAGGGCTGCAAGCATTGCAAATCCAAGCACTTGTATAGATTTTCTGTAGTAAATTATAGATCAGTGAAAAATATTTTGCCCTATTTTGTCTATTAATGGATACTTTTGATTTACTTGTTGAATGCGCCAGAAAAGAGATACCAGTTTGTTTTTGTTATTCTTTTTTTTTAATGAATTCCTTTCTTTAAAACTGTCTGCAAGTATGCCTAAGTAAAAAAAAAAAAAAAAAAAAAAAAATCAAACATTGCACATGCATTCTAATGCATGAATTGATTATATAAAAGAATTGCAATATGACTGCAAAAAGCACCTCAATGTTGACAAAACAACCTACAGATTAGCACACAAATAAAAATATCAACTGGAATGTGTAATGAACCATTACTGGCTGTCCTAAAGGTATGAAACTCTGTACATGTCTCATCTCCTCTGAGGGTACGGGTCTGAATTGCACGTGAATGGAAGACAGGAAATTATTCATGTAAACTTAGCTATTTCACCAGCAGAGGTATTATAAATGGAGTAAATCTTAATAAATATATGTATATTGATTAATTTTTGGGGGTGTTTCTGTCAACGATAAAATGAATAAATAAATAATCTAAGACTGACACATATGCCTCTGGATTGAATCACCTCATTTATAAAGAATGGCTGAAGAGTGATGGAAGGGGTCATTTACTATTAAATATGATGTTACCATCTAATAATCATGTTGACTGTGCCATGAATATCATAAATTCATTGCATATTTCAATATATTGCATGATTTTATTAAAGTTCAAGAGGTGTTTCTGTGTGTGTTTCAAGGACTGTAAGATTCCTTCAGTGATCTCATATGAGAGACTGATTATTTCATTTTCTCCCTTTAATGGAAGTGGTGCACCATCATCATCATCATGATTTTATATAGCCCATATGTGCACTTTATACCATATTAGGCTGTTTTTATTATGGCCATTTGAGAGGAAAATCTGTAGTGGAGTTCGGTAAATTTCAGAGATTTTTCACAAATTTCTAACACTTCAGATCAGAACATCCAGTGCATATCTCATTCAGTTTTATTCATACAGTGTCTATTACAACACAACTTGTCTCTAGAGTCTACACAGAGACCCAAAGCATGACCCCCAAATCAAAAAGTGTCCAAAAAGTAAAACAAAAGACAACTCCCCTCTTGGGAAGAAACCTTGAGCAGGACCCAGTTCAAAGGGGGTGGTGGGGACCCTTCTGCCAGTAAGGGAAGAAAAGAGGAGGGAAACAGGACAGAGAGGAGAGGCACAAAAATATATGCACATGTGGTGGTCAAAGCTGTCGGACTGCAGGTCGGCCTTTATAGTTAAGTCCTACAGTGGGGGGTTAGGGTTAGGGTGTAGTGGACAGGTGTAGGTAAACGCTGGGATGGTCAGCAGATGGAAGATGGCAGACTTGGGTCACGCCTGCCCTTGATGATTTCACCACTTTGTTTTTGGGTTTAGTGACAAAGAAGTTTTGATCCAAGATCCAAATATTGTCATCAGCATCCAGACTTTATAGACACTACTGTTTCAGCTCTTCATATTTGTGTGCACTTCAAAACTGGTTCTGTGGCATCTACTGACAGTTCAGCCAATAAGTTACGAGACTGATGAAAACCAGAGTTGTAGGTTTATAAAGTCAAAATTTCTGGCTCTTTTTTTGTTACTTGCACAGCTAATTAATTAATTCGCAGTTCTAAATATGTTGTCATAGATTTAGGATATCTGAACAAATAAGAACTATAAAACTGTATTGGTTAAAAAAAAATAAATCAAAAATCTCTAAATGGATTCATTTCATCTGAGGCTGCTCTGCTTGCATCACCTCTTGTTTGGCGTTCAGAGGTGCTCGGCCAGCATGTAGGTATTTCGTCTGACCCTGACAGAAGCAGCAAGCGTGTCCCAACTAATCACCACCGTAAAACATTCATTACGGCCCTGCTGGGTTGAACTGGCTGACAACAACATGGGCCCGCTGAACATGGCGTTAGCGGGTCGAGGCCACAGCTAAAGACTGACAGATGCTAAAACAGCGAGCTGAGGCAAGCGGGAGAACTGGCGTGAGATTGATGAAGAAAGGATGGAGAAGAAAAAGAGTACAAGAGGGTAGAAGGAATGAAAGAGAAGATAAGACGAAAGGAGGAAACGACCCAGAAAGTTACAAAAAGGAAAGAGAAAGAAGCAACTGAAGAAAAAAAAGCAATGCTGGCAAGAAGCAAGGAAAGTAAAGATGATAAATCAAAGGATAAGAGATGGAGAGGCGAGATGTTGAATTTATGCAAACTAAAATTAGTTATTGTAAATTAATAACTTCTCAGCATTTTTTATTTAATTCAATTTAACGTTTTGAAATTTTCTGATCCAGTATGAAATACTTTTATTGTTTTAGGTCTATAAGATCACGGTGACTTGACTGCAGAAAAAGATTACACTCCGTTTCACAGTTTCTTCCCAGAACAGTCTATAAATCACATACAACAAACTGCAACATGGACAAGATCACTTGTTTCTTCTCTCTTTATAACAAATTCCGAACAACGACAAAAAAAATGACAGAAACCTTTTTGTGTCTGGGCAATTTTCTCATGTGGACAGAAAAGGTTGCTAGTTTTGTTCTTCTTTGTTTGTTTTTATTCAGGCAGTTCCACCATTGCACAAACACCCTAAGAGAATTTTACACTACGCTCTGTGTTACTCAACAACCTTGATGAAATTAAAAGAAAAAAAATGAATGTGAGTAAAAAGGCCTACACTGACGAGCTAAAACATTGTGACCATTCAAATGATGTGAATACTATCTGGCAGAAAGTTAAGGGTTATTTAAAAATAATAATAATTATTAAAAACACAAATAGGGAACAGACAGTTTTTTTTGTAGTGTAGAAATGCATATTTGCAAAGAGCCCATGCAGCAGGACATGCCAGAACAAATCAAACCGACATAGGCTCTGACTGGCAATTTTAAAGAATTAAAGCAGCACAAAGGAACTCAGCAGGTCCCCTGCACATGCAGAGGTTAGGTCACTTTTATGACATTAAGATTGTCTGGTCTCTTACTTGGTCCCTCTTTCATTTTACTTCCATCATCACTTTCTTTAGTCTCTTAGTAGTTTCTGCCATGCTGTCAACTTTAGCTTTGGGCGCTAATTTTCCTCATCATGCTGTGAAGCGATAACGGAGATACCAAAGACTTTTCCGAGCCCAGGCCTCAGAACGCTGTCGTTAATTAGGTCACAATGAGCTCAGATTAAATTGATCAACTATACGTTCATGCTCCATGAACCTACAGGCTTGAATCAAGGCAGCTGGACCAATAACCAAACTGCCTTGAATCAAGATTTTGAGATTTACCATGACCTGTATCAGTGAAAATCAACACTAGGAGTCTGAAATAACCACTACAGTAATTAACCCTAACTGCAGCACGTTGCTCACTCTTTATCAAGTATATAATTTCAGCAGAGAGATTGAAAACACACACAATGGATACATGGATGAATAAAAAAGGAAATGCTCCAGCTGAGCTCTTACAGTTGCCACCAAAACTGCAACTGCTTTAAAAATGAAATGTTTTGTGGAGAAGAAACGTGGACAACACTGTGCTGTTAGCTTCAGGCGGAGGAAATAAATACTTGGTAGTTAATGAATGTGGCAGGGGGAAATGGAAATCTATGAGCAAACAGACTCACACTCTGCTTTGGCACAGATGAGACTGGCTGTTGGGTAGCCAAAAGAGCGCAGGATGGAGCCAATGGCCAGACTCAGGTCCTCGTTACTCGGGTAGAGCGTCACCGAGGCAAAGCGAAGGTACGGCAGCTTTGGGGTTTCCTCCGGGCCGATCTTCACGTGAGGAATCTGAGTGGATGAGAAATAAAGGAAGAGACTGACTAGGAAGACATACAAGAAGGAAGCAGAGGACTGTCTTTGTGGTGAGGAATCAAGGAAAAGCATGAGGAAGGATGGAGAATTCCTAGAAAAGGAACAACACAAAGCATCAGACCTTCAGGGAACTAATTTGTTAAAAAAGGACAAATACCTTTGTATTTTTGTAGAGTGAGTTTATACAGTGACAATGGTGTTACAGTTTCAGCTCAGGATGTAGCAAATTATGGATAAAAAGGAGAAAGAAAATAAAATCTAGGCATTACAGATAGGGAAGAAGATCAAAAGGAAGGAAAAAGGTGAGGAGATAAAAAAAAGTAAAAAGCTAGAGAATAAGAAGCTACAAAAACATCAAAGAAAGGAAAAGATAAAAATCATATAAATCACACAGGCTTTTCAACAAGATAAATTAAAGGTCTAATCAGACTTTCCCCAATCGCTCACACCCGAGTCTTTGTTCACTTTCAGAAAGAAAGTCCATGAAAAACAGTTCCCAATCATCAGTGATTTCAGAAAATTGTTTCATGTAGTTTGTATTCACCTCCATTCACAGCAAACATTAACATCAAAAGATTCTGAGCCGTTTAAGTGTTTGAGTTTTCAGCATTAAAAAAAGAAGTCAATTACAAGTGAGGATTTCAACAGAGACTCTAAGAAAAGGTAGAAATTTGATGAAAAATGTGTAAAAGTAATACTATAGAGCCTCAAATAGTAGGAAGTACAGCAAACTGAACTGAAAGAAATAAGATAAGGCCCAGTCCCACTTCTCCCCCTTAGCGATATGCCTCGGTTTTGTGCATTCATGTGAGGGGAAGGACAATCTCAGCTAAGGGCCACTCAGCCCTCCAAACAAAGCCAGTCCAAGACCACACTGCAAACGAAGGGGTAGAACATATTTCCCAGCATACACTGGAGGAGTCAACAACAACGGAAAGCAGGCGCCCATAAATGCAAAGTATATATTTACATAGTTACACATACGTACTTAGATATATCTGTGCCTTGCTTTCCGTCTGAACCCATTGTTGTTGACTTATGTTAGCTAGTTTGCTAATGTCGCTAACGTTCATCACGTAACCATTTTTAAAGCTATCTGCACTGATGTCTTGGACTTGGTGGCTCCTTTAAGGAGGAAGCGATCCAAACATATGACAGAGCCGCACTTTGCAACGTGCATGCTGACGCGCAGAAAGAAAATATAGAAAAGATAATCTTCAAATCTCCTTAGACATTTTTAAAAAGAGTTTATCAGAATATCAAAGAGCTGTTAAAGCTGCAAAAACACACTTTTTTATCTAACCTTATATCAAGTAATTCTGACAAACCTCAGTTTCTTTTTAAAGTTCTTAATTCTGTTAATTCCTGGGGTCCCAGATGGCGTTCTGCCATCACGGACACTTTGTTACAGATTTCTGGAGTTTTTTATTAGCAAGATTTCTTCTATTAGGCCTCCTTTGCCTTCCTCCTTGATAGATCCTGTGTCTGAACCTATTTGCAGTGCTGTTTTTGAGTATTTTGAGCAGGTGTCTGTCTCGTCTTTGACTAAAATTGTCAAGCACCTCAAGCCCTCCAACTGTCCTCTGGACAGTGTCCTGGCTTGACTCTTTCAGGATGTTTTTAACTGCGAAGGGCCGTGTGTTGTTCATCCTTGAGGTCTGGTTGTGTTCCAGCTGCCTTCAAACATGCTGTTGTGCAGTCGCTCCTCAAGAAGCCTAATCTAGATACATCAGTTCTTGCAAACTACCAGCCAATTTCTAAGCTCCCCTTCTTGTCTAAAATTTTAGAGAAAGCCATTCATAACCAATTACAATCTTATCTTGATTTTAATGGTCTTAATGGTCACGGTCACCCGACTGTTCTGGTTCTACTGGATTTCACTGCTGCCTTTGATACAGTAGATCATAAAATCTTGTTAACACGTCTTGAAAGTTATGTAGGCATTAAAGGCACAGTCCTTCACTGGTTCCAGTCTTATTTGGCAAACAGGAGCTTTTCTGTATGTTTGGGCCAGTTTTTCTCATCTGCGTCTCCTCTTAATTGTGGGGTACCACAAGGGTCCATTTTGGGCCCAATTCTCTTCTCTTTGTATTTGCTTCCCTTAGGCTACATTTTTCAAAGACATAACATTGCATTCCACTGTTTTGCTGATGATTTACAAATTTATTTGCCCTTAGAGTCAAAGTGTAAAAAGTCAATTGAACCTCCAATTAATAAAATTATTTTAAAAATGCCTTGGAATGTATACTGCTGAAACATAAAAATAATCAATCTAAAGCTTCCTACTAATTTCTTGTTATTTAGTTTAATGTAACATCAATTTGACTTGGCATCTGCCCTAGTCACACTGGACTGATGTTATCTGGACTGGCGTTATCTGGACTGGTATTATCTGCAGACCTGGACAGGTCTGTGATTTATAAAGTAAAAATTCCAGTCAAAATTACCTGCCCTATTTCAGTCTACACAGATGTCAAGGGATTATTTTTAATCCAGTGTGAATGTTTTTTCCCCAGTGAAATTATGGCATCAGCTATGGAGAACGTAATGGATGATATTTTTGGACAAAAAGATAAAAAAAATGTCAACATTAAGCATTTGGGGGTTATAGAATAAAGTTTTAGCACAAGACTGACATTGTGAGGTATTAATTGGACTGAGGTTACCTTTTCAGGCATTGTTCACTTCACACGTAAACGTCCAGAGACAGTTGATGAAGTGGCGGTTATAATCTGAACTATCTTTGTTTATGCTGCAAACTGGTGGATGGTTGCAGGTAACCAGGGAAATCCATGATCGACTTTCAATTGTGCTAATACTCTTTTATCAATCAAGTCATTTGATTCTTTGGTGAAGCATTAAAAACAGTGCCAGGGTACTAATAGTTAGTCACTCTGCAGCTGCAGCTGTTCAGTATGATTTTACACTGTTGTTAAAACATGTTTGGTTGTTTCTGACTCTATGAGATACATTGAATGCTACAAGCCCAAAGCCGGCGCATGATTGGATGAGGAAGGAAAGGAGGTGGGACACTTGTTTTTTGTGTGTGTGTGTGTGAGCGATGCGGTGCTTAAAGGAGATCAACGACAGTGTTTGGCGTTGTTGCAGCCAACAGTAACTTCTGTTTCCTAATTAATGACAGTTTGCTGAGAACCTCCTCCTTCGTCCTTTTATTACATCCAGCTGGACTTTACAATATGTTTAGATGGAAAAAG
>JBAMYA010046662.1:0-10882 GCA_037176975.1 Arrhamphus sclerolepis | reverse complement strand
CATGTATATAAATAAGTATATGTATAAGTAAAAAAAGATATAAAAGTTGAAATTCATCACAAAAAGTTGGGAATTTTTATCAAAAAGTTGTATTTTTTTTAAAATTCAGGACAAACTTTTTTAACTTTGCAAAATTTGAGATTATATGACAAAATTAAATTTTGAGTTGTGATTTGGAATTTTATTTATTTATTTATTTTTTTAGACATGTTAGCATAAAAAATGCGATTTTGCCAAGGTCAGTAGTTTATGAGGGGAAAGTCAACTTTTTGGAATTCACAATTTTACATGAAAAACCTTTAATGATTTGATGTCAAAAAGTTGTGAATGTGAAATTTAATGACAAAATTTATCTAAAGTTGCAATATACGTAAAAGAAAAAATTAGGACAACATATTGTGATTGTAGTTCACGATTTTGTTACAAAGTAGTCATTTGATCTCAAAAAGTTACACATTAGCAGTTTAGAATTTGACAAAATTTCAGTTTTTCAACAATTTATTTTCAACAATTCAGTTAGAAAGTCACAATTTTGCATAATAATAATAATAATAACAACAACAACAACAATAATAATAATAATAATAATTATTATTATATTGTTGTTGTTATAAATGTGTGAATAACTAAATTACACTAATCTTGATGCATGAACAGATTATGCATATTGATATGAAATTGATTATTCTGCAGAATATTATTCAGAAAAACTACATTATTTAATTATAATCTATAGTTTGTCTGGAAATGAACATTTATACATATTAGTTACAAAAATACTTTTCTATTCCAGTCCTAGGGTGTTTTTTTTGTTCCATTTTGCTGTTTTCATGAGCTGGGATAGGCTCCAGCAGACCCCCGTGACCCTGCACAGGAATTCATGGGTATAGATGATGGATGGATGGATGTTTTCATGAGGACATTAAACCATTTAATATGGAGTTCAATTGTGATTGACTCACGTTTGGAGCCCCCTGTTGGTCAGTAGCAGAACTACAGCCTCTAGTGGTCTGTAAAAGAACTACAGCCTCCAGCAGTCAGTAGAGGCAGCAGTCTGGAAACATCTGCCCATCGTTGGGTCCAAACTTCAGCACTGACGGCCACATTGCTGGTTTTAGGTTCTTAAGTGTTCACTTTCCGTAGTATGTGCCCCCCCCCCCGCAGAACCACCGAGTGAGGCTGTTTTTATGCCTTTGGTCTCAACTATGCCTCCATGCTGACTGTTTTCTAATAATGAGGAGGTAGAAATGTCAACACTCTTCACCGTACGTCCACTTGAGCAGAGCTTTAAGCGTCGACCAGCGCTGACATTTTCTCCAGGAGACTTTGTTCCAGAACCCTCCATCCTTCATGGCTGATAATCCCAAACTAGCCGTCACTTTTCTTTGACTAATTGAAACTTCTGCAAGATCTCCCATGGTCATGCAGCCTTTAGATAATTACCTCCTGCCAAGGTGATTTCAAGGCCGAGGCTTGAGGGGGTGGTAGAGTGTGGGGCTTCTGTCTTTATTAAGTTTCATTACAGAGGAAATGAACAACCCAAGTTTGGCTCAGTGATGACTCTTAAACCTGAAATAGAGTCAGGATGTTTTCTTTGGCAACTTGTTTAAATTTACTTTGGCTGAAATTCAATCCGATAAAAGCACTGGGGACGGCACAAACGCAACACATTTGACTCATATGTTCAGGTTTTTATACTTAAATATTCTCATGTCTGCGGTTACATTCAGCATCATCTCTGTTTGGTTGGAAGGCAAGAAAGCACGGCTCACAGGCTGAAAGGAGATCTGAAGACGGCTAATATGGCAAAGAGTACAAAATAATTTCATCGTGTTTATACATCCATCGATGATGAAATGTCTAACTGGGGTTGGCTGGAGGTTCTGGTCCTGATCGAGGTTTCTCAGCAGGTCCGTCTAGCTACCCTCCATTGGAGCTCATTAATTATGTCCAAAAGTCTTGGGGAGCCAATCAGATCAGTCTATCCCTGTAGAGTCTCTGAGAGGGTTTAACGATGATGACGATGATGATGTAGTGTAAACATGAACAATGTTAATCTGTTTTGACATCGACAGTTATTTTAAGACCTAAACTTCAGTTTCAGTCTGTTATGTCGGGTTCAGACTGTAGGATTTCATCGTTTCAGACTAAAGATGGTCAAAGGAGGTAAAAATGTTCCATGATAGCTCAGAGACGGTGGTGGCAGATCTCACAAAGACGAACGACCAAAGATGAGCCACAGATATCAGCAGAGATCGTCTCAGAGTGGGACGGCCTGTCGCTGCCTCGACAACCTCTGTCAGCTAACCGACCAATAGGAACGCACCATGAAATAACATAAACATCAGCTTATCTACACTGCACAGTAGCCTAGCAACAATAGCGCCAGATACATTCGGAGAAATGGGAAGAAAATTGTGAAAGAAAAAGAAAAATCATCTCAAAGTGCACTAACACTAGTTTGCGTCTTTCTGAACACGTCAGTTTATTCATTGCTTTGATTGGTTGTAGCGCTAACCAACTGTTGGTCCTCCTGGATGACGAGATTCTACGGCTCATTTTCATCCCTACATCACATAGATGTGTCTGATCTATCAGGACAGAGTCATTTCCTTTTTACATCTTTTTTTAATCATCTGATTAAACAGTGACTTAAAATGCGTAGAGATCAGACTTTCTTTCTTTGGTTTCAGTAATTTGTTGGTTTTCTAATAAAAAGCTCTGGTGTTTGTTCCAGAACATGCTGATGTTTTCTCTCTCTCCCCTGTGACCAGGAGCCGTGGTCATCGCCTTCGTGGTCTGCTGGCTGCCCTACCATGCCCGCCGCCTCATGTTCTGCTACGTCTCCGAGTGGTCCGAGTAAGTAAACGTTGTCAAGCTTGGAGTAAAGGCGGACACAAGCGCAGACTTTGCAAAAACAAGAAGGATTTAATCTTCAGGATTAAAGTATGCGTTGTAACGCACGTAAAGACAAAGTAGTGTCAGTATTCATACAGGAAACACAATGTTGCTGGGTTGGTGCAGGGTATATGTAGGGAGGAGACCAGGGCTGTTTTCCAATACCAAAGTACACAAGTACAGACTTGGTTACGTCAGAAGTACGGACTTGCAGAAGTACGGACTTGCAGAAATACGGACTCCCGGAGGACGGCAGGACGGGAGGACGGTCTTTCTACATTGGAACGGCAGCGTACTTGGTGACGTCACAGCCCAGCTCTGCTTTACAGGACGTTTTTTTTTAAGAGAAAACTGCATGTCAGGGGCAAAGTCTGGAGCCGCTGAGGCTGGAGCCCAGTTGGTGCGTCAGCACAGCCGCTTCCTTCGGCAGAGCGGCGAGCTCCGGGCCCTGCAGCCCGGTCCACCGGGCTCCATTCAGAAAACCACCGATTTTAGAGGAGCATTGATCCATGTTTTTTTTTTTTCTTTTTTTTTACAGAATTACAAAAAAACTCTAAAAGCTATTAAAAAGCATAAACACACATAATATAAAATATTTAATATATATTAAAACCTTTTGTAAACAACTGGCTATAAAAAAGCAGAGGGCAGGAAAAAAAAAGCAAAATGCATTCTGGGATATTTTGCCGTCCAAAGTCTTCACAAGTCACCACCAATGCATCCTGGATAAAATGGACGGGGCGAGCACACATCTGGGCATTCAGACCGGACTTGGGTACTTGTGTACTTTGTATTGGAACAGTACTTCAGCTGCGACTGATGACGTGTCACAAGTCCACAAGTACGCAAGTACAGAGAAGTACACACATTGGGAAACGCCCCACGTGAAGCAGATGAAGATGATGATGGCACAAGTGAAGTCCATGACGATGAGAACTGAGGGATTCTGGGAGTTGTAGTCTTGGGTCCGGTGATCAGAAGGCTGGCGACCCTGACCGAGGTAGCTGGGAAGGAGCGAGCATGACAAACGTTCTCCGCCTGTCACGCGTGAAGCCTCCTTGTTCTCTGATGAACCTTTCAAGGACAATAACACAGAAAGACGTTTTACCCGACAAACTTAAACTCATCCATCCATTAACTTCCAACCGTCTGGGTTCAGGACGCTACTGTCAACCAAACACTGGACAACTTATCTTACATCTAACCAACAAACTTAAATTTAAAGCTGCAGACTCATAAATTCAAAACTGATGTTTGTTTCAGCGTTCATGAAAGCTTAGTTAGCCAGTTGGTGGAACCATTTTGGTGCCCACACAAGGTCACGGTTTGACTACTTGATGTGTTCAGCGTAACTTAAATTATTATCCAGTCAGTGGTGGTTATTAGCCTAAATAACACAAAGGCAACAGCATTGACGCAAATTTTAAATATTTTTCGGTAGAAAAATTGCTGTCCAGCAAAGATTTCCGTTTGTGATCCACCAACCATGTAACCATGCTGTTATTTTTATTGTCAGATGACAGCAGTTAACGTTTATATTTTCACAGATTGATAAAATCCGCATGTGAAGCTAGTGTTTGTAGTTTCACTTCCAGAACTCTGGGAATTGTAGTCCTCTTTCTCTCCATTTTTGTACTGCTTTTGTATTGCATAAATCAGGGGCTTTGGTTGAATTTGCATTAATTATTGCGATTTCAAAATCCTGGAAACATATGTCTGCCTAAGTCACTCATATTAGAAATGGCTACTGTGGCAGCTGCGATCAAGAATTACTAAAATAAAGAAGGATGTAATACAGTTATAGAGTTACGCTCTGTCTACAGTAGCATTATTAGGCAAGCCAGTTTTACTTCAACTTAGCTAGCACAAATAAACATCATTTTTTTATTGTAAGAAAACACCTGCGTTTCTCTCTTTTTTGCCGACATCTTCTTCTTTTCTTTTTTGGCAGTTTACAAAGAGCGAAAGTGTTGCTGTCATGACCACTGCACTCTGATAATTAATAACATATAGGCCAAAGTAATTCCTATGCGTGTATAGACATTGATTGTTTTTATGCTGGAAGCAATTCTATACCATAATTCAAATTAAAAAGTATTAACAGAAATGCTTTTTCATTTTCAGAATATAGCTGCATTTTTGACATAAATAAAATGATTAATAATTAATCCAAACTGCATTTTCATTTTCTTCTTCGAGACTGCTCATTTTGTAACTTAATTAAAACGATAAAGAAAAAGATGATTAAGATTTAATTTTCAAAATATGCCCCAGCAAATATGTATCAAAAATCCATTTGAAATGTCAAATTTGAAAGTTAAAATGTATTAGCAGAAAGGCTTTTTCATTTCAAGGTAATTAACTGCATTATTTGACTCATAAATAAAATTAATAATAAATCATTCAAACAGCTTTTTAATTTTCTTCTTCATCCCGCTCATTTTGTGACACAACTAAAAAGAAAAAGAAGAAATAGCTTTTTGTTATCACCTCACAAAAAGTGTGACATAATTGCATTTCACTTCGCAATCCCAAGCAGCGCAAGAGAGTGACGTCAGTGGCCGCTCCTCCTCTTCAGATCCCAGTCTGTCCGAGCGACTGGACCGTAAGGGGAACCCTGCTATCGTTTCATCTCCCTCCACAGTCTGGGGACCACAAAATCTTTCATTAAAAAAAGGGGTTAGTGTTTTGCTGAACTCCGAAAATTTGGAGCTGATAACCCCGGACGAGTCCCGTGATCGTAATTTGGCGCTAGCTCCTTCACAGTGTAACAACATTTTACTTTGAAAGGCCATCACATGATTGCTCTACACCAATCAGAGACCTGGCTCTGGTAAGCACAGAAGTAAGCGGGCTACCACCACCAGCACAGACACGAAAATATCCCAAAAATCGTGTTCGCAAAGAACGACGAGGAGATCCAACAATAAGGCGAATTAAGCAAAAAGTGTCTTAAGCTACATTGGATCAGATATCTGGCTGTGGCCTGTGTTTTTCTATAGAGAACAAAACCTCTGATCTGCATTTGCTTAACAGATGCTGAGTTGCTTTTTCAGTCTGGAAAATGATCATAAGGAATATGTTAATAATAATAAACAATCATACGCTGGTGTAATTGCTTTCACGTTTATTGACACATTAAACACTTCTAACCACTTCAAATCAGTGAAGGGCAGAACAGTTTGATCACATGGCTGCAGGACATATTTCAAAGGTGATATTTAAGAGGGGAAAAAGGTGAGTTTAGTGATTATACATATCATTCAATTAATCAACCAAACATCTATTCAAAGGTAATTAGTGTAAAAAAATAAACACGAAGTAGCCATAAAGTCATCATCAAATATCAACTATATGATCAAAAAATGTTGTAATATAAAGTGATTGAAAACAGCATATGGCAATAAAGGTAAGTTGAGAGGTCAATCTGCAGAAATACACCTCACACTCTTTAACAATTTCTGAGAATGTGTTTGACTTATCAGACATAACGGCACCCAAATTACTCAATAATGTTCTATTTTCTATCAATTCATCTATTGTTTTTGCAGAACAGCATTCGTTAACACCCGTCCTCCTCCAGACACTCCATGCGCTTGAAGCATGGCTGTGTGGTCTCCATGGTTACCACTGTTAACCAATAACATGGATCAGCTGCTCATTTGAATACACATTCACACTCACGAGGTGCTCAACCATTTATGGTTGAATGTGGGCGTGTTGAGGGCAGGACAGGAGGAGGAGCCTTGTATGCAAACGTTGAGGTCCAGCCGTGATATATGAAGAGAAATTGCTTACTGATGTTTGTACGTTGGATTATATAAATCGTTTTGTTTTTTTTTGGCGTACGCCATTTTTGGCTTTTGGGATTACGTACACTTTTATTATAGATCCAACACAATGTGTAGTAAATGAGGCCCCAGATCTTTTGTGAGAGTTTACGCGGTGGTGGTGGTAACGTTAAAGGTACAGTAGGTCGACATTAAGAGGTTACTGCCTCTCTTTTTTGACTGTACATGCATTGCTTTCTCTGGTTAAAGGATGAAAGAAACTTGGAGGTTGACTCTCAGTGCTCCTCCTCTCAAATGAGCCGAGAACCAGTCGACTCTGGTTCCCTCTGAAGAGATCCAGAGCGGCTTCCTCCACCTCCAGATTGAAGAGGGTGTCATTCTTGGAGCCGAGCTGATCTGCATGCTGAAAGGCAGCAATTGATCAGCGATCAGCCAGAAGGCAGATTTAGAAAATGAGATTTTCCTTATCACTCCAGCTCACCTGCTGAGACGTTCTTGGCAAAGCATTTTTAAAGACTCACTAGGAGACAGAGCATGAAGGAGGGAAGAATAAATGAATGACACGTGACGAAAGACATCATCTTAATCTGCACTTTTGGCAGGGAGAAAACACAAGTAATTTAGTAGATATGAAGAAGTGAGAAGCTTCACGTTAGAATATATGAACGTCAAGAGGAACATTTCAGTTCCTGGTAGATTCAAGCAGGTAATTCACTTATGATGATACAGTCAATTTTTTCTAATGTAGTAATGCTCTGGAGTCTTTCCCAGCTTTCCTGGACAGGTCCACATCCATCACATTGCGTTTCCTTGCAGAATGTTGGACATGAATACTAGCCTGATTCTGGTAGTATAAAACACTTCAATGTTCATTGTTGGGTATGAGTAGGTTAGTGTGCTGGATGAACTGATCCTGACGGAGCTACATGCCACCCAAACTGTTTAATTAGTGTTATCTAAGAAGGTCTGTTAAATCCATGGAGAACTAGAAGGTGTATCCCCCCCATCCTATTAGCCATTAGCTCGACGAACACAGGGATTCAGTCTGCCTCCGTTCAGACTTGTCAAAGTCCCCTGGTGTACAGTTGGCCTTGGTTTGGTGGTTGGAAGCTCATCAGCTGGAGGAGAGGTAAATGAGCAGATAATAGCACCTAATGATGGTCCAACAGAAAACCTGAGGATTGGAGTCCATAAAACCCTAATTAACCCCATAATGAGCAGCAGCAGCACTCTGGCAGAGGACTGTTAGAAACTGCTTACTGGGATTATACCTCGCATTCACCTCCCTCCCAGAGGAGTCCTGATGGACGCCAGGAGAGACATCCTCCTTTCATTTTAGAGCTTTCTTTCACAGTGTGGTTGTGAAGGACTGAAATACAGACATTGATACGGCATTTTAAAGATGCTCAGATTTATAGCTGGATCTGTAAACTGTACCCAGATAGCAGACACACTTGGGCCTCATCTGGGCTTCTCCTGGCACTTACAGCTCAGTTACAGCTCAGGCACGAGGACAATCTGAGACTGAGTTAATGGAGACAGAGTGAAGATGCTCAGTGTTCAATAGGACTGGCCCCAGCAGCCTAGGCCTATAGCAGTATAGCAAGGATGTGGTCTAAGAGACTACAGAGTTAAAGGTGTTATTTACAAAGGAAGGCCTGAAGCCTAATCTCAAATGTAGAGAGGGACCAGAAAGATCAAAGAAGAGGAAGAACATGTAGCTGCTTTCACAGTGCAATTATTTATTTAACAAAAATGGAGCCCAAAGAAAAGATCATGTGGACAATAATAAGCACTACATGATTAAAGGCTAACATTATTAGCTTTAGTGTTTGCTAACAGGTGACACGGTGGCTTAGTGGTCAGCACTGTTGCCTCACAGCAAGAAGGTTCCTGGTTCGAGCCTCCACAGGGATCTTTCTGTGTGGAGTTTGCATGTTCTCCCCGTGTTTGCGTGGGTTCTCACCAGGTACTTCGGCTTCCTCCCACAGTCCATAGAGACATGTCCCTTAGGTTAATTGTTGTTCCTAAATTGTCCCTCGGTGAGAGTGTGAATGATTGTGTGTCTATATGCGGCCCTGTGATGTACTGGTGACCTGTCCAGGGTGGACCCCTGCCTTGCGCCTGAAGTGAGCTTCCCTGAACAGGAAATAACTTTAGATTTTAACCCTTTTTACATGTTGAAACAGTTTATCATGTGAAAAGGGTTAAAATCTAAAGTTATTTATGTCTGAAGTCTGTTCTGTGGCCATGTTGCTCCTCCGGGTTAAACCTTCCCACTTCAGTCCTGAAATGCTTGATTTCTTAAATGCTGTGTACATCGTAGACTGCACTTCCTGCCTCCATCCTCCACTCTTTTAATCCATCTCAGCTCCTTTACCATCTTATGTAATTCTGATATCCTGAATGTCTCGCTCTTCTCCTGCTGGCTGCTTTAATCTCCTGCTTCCTTCTGGACATCCTCATGCATCCTCTGACCGACGCAGAACAAGATGGTTCGATATTCTGCTTGTTTTCTGAAAAAGGTTGCACGCTCCTCCTAAGAAATCATTTCCAGCGTTAGAGAGATTGATCCTGCCGAGGATTAGATTTGTACGACGCAGACCCAGAGGTCAATCTCACTCCTAAATTTGTGTAATTCCAGTAAGTTGAACATCTTTGACGGCATTAATAAAGCTGCCAGAGGCTGGCAGGAAGCCCACTGTATTAAAAAAAAAAAAAAAAAAGAAAACTCCCCTAACGGCTCCCCAGCCAGCATTCAGCTGAATATGGGCTGCGGGGGGGTGGGGGGTGGGGGGGGGTGGGGTCTCATGTCGGTTGGTACGCAGCCTCCATGGTTTGTTTTTTAACGTGGGACATTGTTTCTTAGCTCATTTAGTCCACTCATATCTTCCTGGGGCTCCATGTAATTGGCCCTCATGGACTTCGTATTTGGATCCCACATTCCAGAAACCATATGGATAACTTGGGTAGCCCCCTTTTACTCCAGGAGACTAAAGGTGAGCTTCATTAGACGATTAGGTGAATGTAATAGATGTGCAACAGCATGGATGGATGCTGGCTGGCCCTGTTTGGACCAACCTGACCCAGTTTCAGGTGCTGGACTGGTCCTAGACCCAGGGTGTTGGATGCGGATGATGCTGTTTTTTCCCCAGCAGTCTCCAGTTTTATGGCAGACCTGCACTTTTATGGTTCCTGGTCATCTACAGCGTAGGTTATTATCTGTAAACATCTTAACGAGATCCACAGCTCAACAACATAATCTGAATTCCTCTTTTGTTGTAAATGAGGTGGAGCTCAGTCCCAGGACTTCGAAGTGGGAGGTAGGACACGATGCTGGAGGTGTTTTTAGCAAAGAAACAGCAGGATTTTCTGTTGGTGCGACTGGGATCCTATCCAGAGATCATCTGGGTCCTGTGGGTCTCCTCTGAAGAGGGTTTCCTCCCACAGATGATCCCATGATGGTCCCATCAGACTGGTGTCTGAGCATGTCCACTGCCGACCTGTTCTTTATTCCCAGACCGGATCTCTGCAGAGGGAGACCACACTCACAGTGCCACAATATTTAAGTCTCATTTATTCCAAGTTAACACAGAGTTAATCACCAACAGTTTTACAGGAAAGCAGTTTCATCACCTCGGGGTGGTCCCAAGGGTCAGCTCATGCAGCTGATAGTTCATCTGTTTATAATACCAGAAAATTAGTATTTATGATGCAAGAGCAGTGATGTGCGAGTATAGATGTCCAGTAGCAAAGTTTATCTGAATATAAGCTCTCCCTGCAGGATGCTAAGCTAACATTATGGAATGTTAACATTATGATGTTTTGTATTCAGAGTGTAAAAGGTTTTTGGTAGTAAAAACAGGATTGATGTGAACGCCAGGAATGAAGGTTTAACAAGATGAGTTCAGTTTATCCACATTACCTGTCAGGATTCAGAAAGTCCTGTTTCATTGATGGATCTTCTACAGGACAGGTGTCAAACCCGAGGCCCGCGGGCCAAATCTGGCCCACCACTTCATCTTATCTGGTCCATGAGGGTGCGCAAAGAAAATCATAAACTTCTATTTACAATATTTCTGAGGAAACGTTTTATTCAGTTCTGACGTCAAAAACTGGAATAACTGAGGTGGAGAGAAGCTGGTTTAAGGTGGAATAACTGAGGTGGAGAGAAGCTGCTTTAAGGTGGAATA
>JBAMYA010046661.1:0-10883 GCA_037176975.1 Arrhamphus sclerolepis | reverse complement strand
GACTGATACATCAGCACTCCGCTGTCTTCCACCATGGTCCTGTTGAACACACACGCACACACACACACACACACACATATATATATATATATATATACACACACACACACAGTTTAATTTGCACTTGTAAAAGTGTTTTGATTCATGCTTGCCATGTTTATGTTACTTGATTCCTTAAGTTCTATTTTTGTTAACTACTTGTTTAAGAATGACTTTTTAATTAAATTCTCTAAGCAGACCTATAAAACTACCTACATGAGCCCAGCCAAAACATCCAGGTGTTAAAGTCACAGCATCTTGTCCAGCTCATCTTCATCACACTCTCTCATCCATCATTAAACTACTGCTTTAAGCAAGAAGAAAAAAAACCTTTAAACCTACCACAAGTACTTCCTCTAAAAAATTCTCACCATCTTAATTAGCAAGCCAAACAAACAAACAAAAAAACAAACAACAATCTAATTGGTAAAAAGAAAAAAACAATCAAGTAATTCCTTTGGTTGTATCATCACCCTTGCTCATCCACAAATAAGCATGAGTCTGCCCCTCCTCATGCTTCTCCCGACCCTTCACTGTGCATCCACAACACTCTGCAGCTGTTAGCAGGGTAGGTGGTTGATGTAATGCCCCCAAGGCAGTGAGGTGAAGGTGACATCTATCACTTAGAGCACTGGCATGCTATAAGTACCATCAGCAGCTCCATGTGACCCTGCCCTCTGACAGCCATAGCTTTGAATGGGAGGAAAACATCTGATGTGAAGTATGAGGAATGGAGGGTGAAAAGGAGGAGGGAGGATCTACTGCTCCAACCGATGGGTGGGGGTGCTGATGCATTCTGTGTACTGTCAGAACTAGAGTTATCTTAATTATAATATTCAAACAAATTAATTAATTAACTCTATAAATCTCAGGACTCAAATACACTCTTTGGATTCAGAAAGTTTCCAAAAATCAAGGTTGGTTTATTAACAGACGTGGGGCGGTATGCAAAAGGGCAGATCAGAATTCGGCAAAGGTACAAAAATGGCAAGCTGGGACGATGGTCAAAAAGACAGACAGAAAGGTCAACGAAAACATGAAGGCAAACAAGACAAGAAGGACTGAACAACTGACTAATGAAAAAACAACGACGAGTATGAATGTGCACTAAACAAAGCAAAGACGGGTATATATACAGACAGGACAATGACACCCAGGTGCAAACATTAGGGCGGAGACAGGTAATCCCAGGAGCAGGAAGGAGAACAAAGACGGGAAGTAAAACAGACACCGGACGAAGACAGAGTACTTCAAAATAAAAGAGGAAACAGAACTTGACATGACAGTTTATTCATCTGCAACTTCTTAATTTCAGGGATCTGACCAGTTAAACGAGAGATCATTGTCTACTTTTTGAACAGTACGTGATGCTTTAAAGCAGGAAGCATTCATCAACTGAATAAAAAGACCTATAGACAAACCTGACTCTATAATCACGTGCTTAACCATGTATCAAAGCAATGAATAACTTTCTTGATTGTTTTTTAAAACCTGTTTCTTCAATCCCATATGAAATAGTATTCTTCTGTCATCAGAGAAGAAGTGTCAAACCAAACATCTAGAAATGAGTTGCAGGCATTTTCAGAGTGTCAGAGGAAGTGTGTGGCTTTTATTTACCTCAAAGTATCACACTCTTGAATTATGAACCTGAAACACATTGCATCTTTCTGTCAAGTCTGAGCTGTCTGGCAACACAGCACTCCAAAATATTAAGAGATAACAAAACACTTCTTCAAAAGGAGATTTCTAAACTAAGTATTAAAAAGTAAGGAGATTTGTGTTTGGTAGATTATTGCTTCTTGGCAATAAATCTTTTACCGTTGAAAAGCCTGTTTATTTTCCTTTTAAATGGTGCCACATTTGTAAGGAACCTGCATTTCAGTTTATCTAATACAATAATATTTTTTTCTCAAGTCAAGTAGATGTGGATGTGTTTTCATATATTATCAAGTAAGGAAATGTCTTTTTCTCATGGTGAACTTGGTCTGTGTTCAACCACTGATTCAAAGAGTAGGGGAAAAAAGAAGAGGAAATTCCAACTTTTAAGAAAACCACGTTTATGTTCCAGCATTGACCTGAATGTGTATTGTGGTTGGATTTTGAATAACAGTGGTTTGGCTTGCAATGCAAACTCCATGCCTCCACTGTAATGGATGAACTTAACTTCAAAATCGGTAATTGTAACGTTGGAGACCAGACCAAACTGTGGTCTAAAAAGTTGTTTGATATGTTATTGTGTTTACAGTCCTATGAAATGAGTCTTAGGGTCTATAGGCAGTTGTGCTCATTTTACAGCCACAGAATCTGGGAACCTTAGAGTTATTGAACCCCAAAATAAAGTCCATCTGCCCAGAAGCTAAAGCTTAGCAAAATTTTGATCATACAACAGGACACCCCGGCATGCATATAGATGATGCAATAGTTATGAAAACTGAAACTAATCGACAAAATACACTATTTGACTGGAAATGTTCTGAGATGAGCGTTAAGGTCTTGCCACAAGTATGTAAACAGCAAATGTGTCTGTCTGTGTTGGTCTTCAGTGACTTTGAATGGGGAACTGAATTATGGGTTCCCAGCATCATGGTAATAGCACTGCCTTTGTCAAAAGACGTCTCAAGAGATCTGTCAGCCAATCAAATTTTATCTAGAGCTAGCCAGTGAAATGATGCACGGGGGGGCTAATTTTACCGCACACGGCTTATTTGTGTAGCGAGCAGTAAGAAACATCAGTATGTCACGACCCACCCCATGAGGACATGACAAAAACAAAAGAGACACACCATTTGTAAAGATTTTAAACCTGAGAATATTTATTAAATCAACAAGAGGGTTAAACAAAACCAAGGACCAAGGTAAAGTCAAGCAAATGAGTACCAAGACACTAACCAACACCAGACCTAACTCATTCGAGAAAAAGCAAAACCAGCTAAACACAACCAAGACAACAAACCCAACAAAACCACCAGGACTACTTGCTATGGAGGAAGCATGAGCAGCCCGGGGTGTGAGGAGCAGCCAGGTTTAAATAGACTGGGAACACTGGCCCAGGTGCTCCCAGTTAGGTCTAACTCCAAGCCCCACCCACATCACCTGAGGAACAAAGAGACAGTTAATCAGGGGAAGATAGTCGTCAGTCGTCACAAGTAACATCACCCCAGGAGTTGCCACAACACCGCTGTGAAGCCATTTTCGAAGAGCTGTGTGTAAGCAAATGCCCAATTTGTCAGTGGTACAAATGCAACATTAAAAAGAAAAAAGCAAGAATTATTTTCAATGAAAAAATTAAAAAATTAAAAAAAACATGATCCCATTTAAACTCAACTAAGTGACAGCTAATGAATTTACTGGAATTTGAATCATAATGTATTCTTCTGCCTAGTTTATTAATGTGTCAGAGAAGAAAAACCTGGCATAAAAATTGGGGAAGAAAGAAAAGACTAATAAAGAAAAAAAAAGAAAACAACCTAAAAAATAAAAACAAAACAACACTTTGTCCAAAAACAAGGATTTGATCTATTAAGTGGATGTGTGGGACTCTGCACTTATTACTTATGGATTTATATCACCAAACTTTGTAGCAAAAAGACATGGATAACTATTCAATTCCAGGCATTTTATGTTAAGTTAAATAAAGGAGATAATATGTATCTTTTAAGTAACTGGCCATCAAGTTGTTCATATAAACCCTCATTCTCATTCTGTGACAGATTTTTTGTTTTAGCAACCTTCTAAAAGTGATGCATAGTAACTAGTTACATATCTTTCAGCTCTGTTCTGGTCATGTTCAATAATTCATTGGAGTGCAGAGCTGAGGATGTCACCTCCACTGCCACAGGCTTCTTGGCCTGGCTAACAGTCTGGTTAGGAGAGATGCCTTCTGCCATTAGCATGGCTCTGATCAGATTAACAGTTGGGCCTTTTGCCAGCAGAGAGAAAAAGAGGGGGGAGAGCTATCTCTGGCATAGCTTGGCTTCAGAATTGTACATTTAGCATCTTGGAAAGATCATTGCATTTAGCATATTGCCATGAAGTCAAGTATCGGTTGCTTAAGACATTAAGCAACAGATACTGATTTTGTATTCATCATTACATCAAGAATAATGTGAGTTCAACTTCTTATTTTTATATTGCTTGATATGTACTGTGTGGCTTATGGAAAGGCATTTTTCTGACTGCCTAAGAAAGCAGAAAGGAAGAAAAAGGGGTCAAAGGGTAATTACAAAGGAATAAATAGAAAAGACAGCAAGCAGTGACTGACAGCAATACAAAAGGATGGACTAAAGAACAGGAGCAACAAGAGTGCGTCGAGTGATGGCAGTCCTCCCACAGCTCTACCTGTGGTGGAACAGATTGGACCTGCCACAGAGTATCCTGATTGCTGTGTCAACCGAGAGTCAGCTGACAGATGGTTGCCTCCAAGCATAGTGCACTAGGAAGTCTACTACTTGCGCTGATTGGAAGTCCACACACACACAACACACATGATATCCACATGCATAGACTGGTGACCTGTGAAGTTGGAGAGGGAGAATAGCAGTTTGATCTCAGAGATGTTGGGTATCTCACCGTGGCTGGTAATGACAAATATTATTGCTTCAATCTGGCAATCAGAAAATCTAGAGAGAGCAATGTCATCAGGAGGAGTAGTCAATAAAAGTCTATCTACTCATATTAGAATGAACAGGGGGCATTACTTCCACTTGTCTTCAGAAAGCATCTCCAGTTACTTAAAACTTCATGCCATTTTATTACAGGCTCAATCTTTCCATCAGCAACTGAATATACCAAAGTCAAACATGACGCAGATCCAGTTAGAGAAATAAACAATATGCACTCAGTTGCATTTAAAGGAAAAAATAGTTGTCTTGAGGAAGTAATTAAAACATTTAGTAAATATTATCCTTGATTTGCTACAGCTGTATAGCAGAGAACCTCTCTTTTAGGCCATTCTGACCGAATATTCTAAATGCAAAGATATAATACTTTGATATTCATGTTGTATGTTCTAGTCACTCAAGTTTTAAAAATGGCCACAGTCACCATCTTAAGACAAGCGTGTGTAAAAAAAACTCCTTGATACAATTTATTCAGCAAATTCATTCAACTGTGAAATAGACAAAAAAAATATAGCATATTACAGCAAATGCTCTCCAAAATATTTCACTTTTTTATGCACCATTGACTCTCAGTCTCTGCCACATAAACACAGGCTCTGGAATTCTGAAGCAAATGGATTACATGTGTGTTATGCTTCTTTAACACCTCCTGTTGCAATAAATATCTAGTTATGAAAGGCAGGCAATGAAAAGCAGTGCTTTGGTAATCCATGACAGAAGGCAGTTTCATGCAAGTTTACCTTCCATCAACCCCTGTTGTTCTCTTCACCGCTCCACTGGCAATAGTTTCTCTCTGAATCCTTTTGCAGAAAAAGTGCTTAAATATATTGGTCTACTTGAGAATTTAACAATAAAACATGTGGTGTTCAACTATAAAATCTCATATCTGTAATTCTATTCAAATCTGTTTCATTGAAATTGCGAAGATATGTGCATGTAGTCAGCACAATTCCTAATTATTGTGGTGTTATTTTTTTAGATCCTTTTTTGTAATTCTGGA
Source organism: Arrhamphus sclerolepis (assembly GCA_037176975.1). Lineage (NCBI taxonomy): Eukaryota > Metazoa > Chordata > Actinopteri > Beloniformes > Hemiramphidae > Arrhamphus > Arrhamphus sclerolepis. The sequence continues at coordinate 5,225 of JBAMYA010046661.1, read as the reverse complement.
AAATTTTAATGATTCAGCATTATGGCATAATTTGAGTTAAATTATATTTCCTTTTAAGTAATTTCAGTGAGTATGTTTTTTAAAGCCGAATCAGTCCAAATTCATATTTTGGTTGCATGCAAATACACAGGAGCTGCACAAACTGACTAATGAGAAACTGTGACATGCACGCTTTTGATCTCACATTATAATGCTGAGAACTATTTTTCTACCTTTTTTCTTCTACCCCTGAGTCAGTGAGGGAGTTGGCTCCTCAGAGCAAGCCATTGATCAGGGTGGATTGCAGGAGACAGCATCTCAGAGCTGTGGACCTCAGAGGAAGACCCTTGCACACGTCTTGGCAGCCCATCCAACAGAATAGATAATTCTGGAGCAGCAGCTCCTACTTCAGCTTGTGCCAGCAAATTTACAATTCAAACATGGACCAAGGTGTTCAAGAGGAATGTTTAAAATACTTTGATTTGTTTTTGTGAGAGATACTGTATGACAGAGGTCGAACAGACGAAAGACCCTACAGTGTTTCTCTTCAAAGAAAATGACTTTTGATGTTGTACTTTCAACCTTTATGATTTTCATTTTACTCTATACAAAAGTGAAGTACTGATGTATATTTTATTATAAAAAAAAGTGAGAGGAGCATGATTAAAACATGATTATGTATCAGACATCACTGTCATTCCAATCAGTCCACTCAAAGTGGAAGATTACCTTTAAAGCATTAAGAAATCTGATTTTTAATGTAATTTCATATTTCCATATTGTACTTCTCTTTATAATGGCAAATTCTAGGCAAGTTCCAGACAACAAACATTTTCTTTGTGAAGATATAGAGATGCACTGATGTTCTTAAGAGTAGGCAGTTGTTCTCCTTCTGTCTGCCTCTTCTTTCAGGCCCTGAAGCTCTCTTTTCTACATTTGGGATGGCAGTGTTGGAGCGTGCCAATTTTCATCTAAATAAAGCACTATCTTCTAGTTAAATATCCTCTTTGAAGAGAGGGAATTACATCAGTACTGCTCATATCGATATTAGGTCAGATTTGTCACATCTGTACTACCAGTTTATTCTTTGAGCAGCAAAAACTCCAGGTTTAAGTACACCAAGTCGATTAATATTCTGGAGCAAAATTAATTCTATGTATAAAAATTATGGACATGTTTTTAAACAAAGCATGCTCATGTTTAAATTAATGCCCAGTTTATGTAAAAGTCACGTTTCCAGTTTCTAACTCCAAAACAAGCCGAGGTAAAACTGAAAGTGAATCTTAACTTGGAGCACTTATTGGCTTTTAAACATGTTATACTGACACAGATCATATCACTGAACACATACTGAAATTACAACAATGATCTAAAAAGCTTTTTTTAGATCAAATTTAAAGTTTGAACAGTTGAAATAGCCATTCTTAATTTATCCTGTTCAGTTGAAGCTGTCGTGGTTGAGCTGCTCCTCTTGGTCTGTATGCACCATGGCTCTCTCTGCAGCTCTCTCCATTTTGGGGTTTCCTGATAAATATCTGATACAAACATCATTGTTTTGTTTTTTAAAAATAGGGTTTTCTGGCTCTAGTGGCCTTTGGTACAGTAGCTGGACAGTAAATTACGGCAGAGAGAGAGGGGGAAGACATGCAGCAAAGTACTGCAGGCTGGGAGTTGAGCCTGTGACCACCTCAGTACATGGGCTGCTTGCTCTCACTACTGTGCCACCCAACAGCCCAAACATTGTTGTTTTTAACTTATTAGAAGCTCTGGATATTGCAGATTTTATTTTATTTATTTTTTTTTTTTCGTACACTTCTTCCACTTATAATAAAAATATTCAATCTGAAAACATACAACCAAAAACTGCAATAACCCCCTTTGGTTTTGGAATCAGCACTGGTTATCACAAAGTACATACACACGCGCACACACAATGATCACAATGCTTTGGTAAATAAAATAAATCATCAGTCATTCCCATGTCATCACAAACATGACTTTTCTTACTTTAAACCATTCTGTTTGTCTTCTGAATTATTAGTTCTTTCAAAAACACTCTCGCCACAGATCATAAACTACATGCCTGATGTACTCTTGATAAATTTAATGATACAATTCATAATTCAGTGTGTGATTGAAATAAAATATTAATCTCTGTACTCAGTTCTTATCCCTGCAAGAATATTAAGGCCAAAACATTAATTCATTTTTGTCCTGCACAGCTGCAAGGCCATGTTCTGTGACACCTATATTTTATTTAAGTCATTCTTTCACACTCTGTTTTTCAAACCAATCCTGTGGTCATTTGACACTGATCTGATATTTTGCTGTGCACTGTGTATGACCGATTTGCATGCAATGTCTTTATTCTCAGTTTTACTTAAATACATTTGTATAGTCATATGTGGTTTTAATGAACAGAGAAGAACAATAAAGCTGAATCAAGGTGACCAGGTTCTGAGGAAGCCAAGCATACCAAATTCTAATGCAACCTCCAACATGCTTCAGGATTGGGAGGAGATTTTTGCCTTAATGTGCTGTTAAATATTTACTGCCAAATGTAGCATTGTTCTTCTCACCCAAAATGGTAATGTCATGGTTTAGATTTTAGTTGTTTTTTTTTTTAAGTGTTGGTGGTGGTTTCTGGTTTTGTCCTGCTTTTAGTTTGAAGTCCTATTATGTTCTGTTTGACTTTCCTGTTCCTCGTTCCCCTGATGTTTCACACGTGTCTCGTTACGCCTCTGTGTGTATATAAGGTCCTGTCTTTGTCTGCCCTGTGCTGGTCTGTACTGTTTGCTCCCTGTGTTCATGCCTGGGTTTTGGTCACAGTTTTGCCATGTTTGTCTTAAAATAAATCATGTTTGGATTACTCCTGCCTCCAGCTCCTGTGTTTAGGTCCTCCACATACAACTATCAATTCATGACAGGTGCACTTGAAATGCTGATTTTTTTTTTTTTAAAGATGAGCAAAATAAAGGACAACTAGGCCATCTCCAAGCAGCTTTAAGGATAGTGTGGGTGGTACACAAAAGGGGCAGGAAAACCATGCAAAAACATTTGAGCTCCATGGTCAAGACATGTTAGTAACTATGTTTACATAATACAGCTTTATTGTAATTAATGAGTTTTTACATTCTAAATATTGAATGTTGACATAGTGGTCTGGCACATGTGCATGGTCAGACCTCTTTTTCTATTCTGGTCCAAGTTTATCACTTTCTTTGTAGCTCACTGCCTCCAGTCACAAGAGCTCAGGTTCCACTGTCTACCTCAAAATTGAAAACCTCATCAGGAAATCATTCTTGGAGCTTTGACATAGCCAGCTACGTGCCACTGTCACCTCATCTTCCAGGCCTTTGCGCTCTACTGGCCTTGCCTATACCCTGGGGAAGGCAGCTTAGTACCCATTCTGGCTACAGCAGCAAAGATGATCAGGGCAACAGCAATCGTTCATTTTAATAGCTATGCCACATCTGTTTTTTGGAACCTGCAGCAGTTCTCAGAATAAAGTGAACCCAAAGTCATACAACAAGTTGTAATGGATTCAGAGAGTACATTTTAAATACACATGTAAATTCTCTGTGTATTTTTTGTTGGGATTTTTTTTTTTTTAATGCTGATATAGAAACAAATACCATTATTAATTGTATAACATAGCAGGCTCCACACAATAGCTCAATTGTTTTTCTACTAGAAAAAATATAGACAAAAAGATAAGTATATGCAAATTATCCATATTTTCTTGGTTAGTCATATTTTGCATTTGTAGGGTTTTGTTTTTTTCTGACTTGTATTCAAATTCCTTTGCACTTGTGTGGGAACTATAAATATCTATCTATCTATTTCTAATGCCCCAGATCTTTCTATAAATTTTAATTTTCTATAATTATACTCAAATTAACATGTCTAGGGACAATGTTGAGTTCAATGTCCTGTCAAGGGACAATTCTTCTGCCTTCCATCCATCTTCTGCCTACATACCAAGTCATAGCAAACCATATAATACACATGTGACTATTATAAGACCAAGTTTTTATAAAATAATATAACACTTAAAGTGACCAGAATTTGTGTGCAGTTTATATTACACTATTTTGTACATGCAATACAAATCAAAATTGAAAGTATGAATTATGAATGAGTATAAGTAAGGATGAGCACAAAAAGGCACATATATTTTCCCACTAACATAACTAGTTTTTGTTGGTTTTCTTGCATTTTTTCTTCATAACCTCTGTTCTGTGTTTTGTTATTTTTCACCTATTGTTGTGAGGGTTACACATTGTCGATCTTCTATATTTTCTGGATTAATCTTGAATTCTCTTATTTGCCTTTGTAAAACCTCAGTTCTTTGATTAGTTTAGTTCAATCTGGCCCTGTTTTACTTTGAAAGGTTCTGGCCTTATACTCCATGTGTGCCTTTTCCTTCTGTGTCCAGACTGCCACCTGTGTCTTGTCTTCTCTGGTTGTTTCACCTGACCTTGAGTATACAGCATTTCCTTTTCCTTCCTCCACATCATTTAGCTTTCTGTCCTGTTGCTCCTCAGATTTAAGTCTAGTTTCCTGACAATTTGTGTTTGGATTTTTGGATATCCTGCCATGGCAGCCTGTTTTAGTATCGCTAACAGCTACAACATAGATTGGATTTAAATTGAATTTGGGTAGTTTCTTTTTTCAGTTAAACATGTCACAGGTGACAACATTCCAAGTTCATTTTAATTTCATTTCACTGTAAGTTTGGTGTTGGTTAAAGGCATATTTATGGTATAGCATGATGTCCATCAGCGAAACCTGTGCAGACTAAAGTGTTTTCGGAATTCATCATAATGTAGAGGCCATGGCAACAGTCTGGCCTGTGCTTCAACAATCAAGCAACACGTTACCTCCAGGTGTTAAGTCATATCGATTTGAGTTGGTGCTTTGGGGGTTGTATTCATTGTAATGATTTTTTTATTTTTAATCCAGAAAAATAACTAATTGACTTAAAATTGATCATCAACTTTGTTCCAAAGTTTCATACCTTGACAGAAACGCATCTTTGTTTAACATTTCTCTAAAACCTGCGGAGGAAGGCTCTTATTCACAACATGAATTGGAATCTCCAGTGTTAAACTTCTTATCAAAGCCCCACAGTAAAGCTTTATATCAGCAGGCTCATAGTTGTTTTTAAATTTTAATTACAGTTTGAAAAAGTGGAAATAGTTTGCTGATGATTAAAAAAAAAAAAAAAACAATAAGATGAATTG
>JBAMYA010046660.1:0-10884 GCA_037176975.1 Arrhamphus sclerolepis | reverse complement strand
GGAGAACATGCAAACTCCACACAGAAAGACCCCTGTGGAGGCTGGAACCAGGAACCTTCTTGCTGTGAGGCAACAGTCCTGACCACCAAACCACCATGCTGCCCATGAAGACAATAGACCGCGTTTATTTAGCATAGCAATAACATCTAAATGTCAATCTTAGATACTCTTCAGATAAGTCCAAAACACAGAGAAGATGTTTTAAGATTAAGTGATATGTTAAAAATTACAAAATGATCAAATCAACTTGAATTACTGCACCATGCTGTAATTGCAATGGACGCGAAGGAGCAATGTTCTTTCTCCAGCTTTCCTTCCAGCCCTTTATAAAGGTTAAGAAATGACTTTCAGAAATGACTTTTGTAGAGTTAAAACTAATCTGTCCAGGCCATTTTTAGAATATCAATGTGAAATAAATACAGTCTAGCTGCTCTCTGCCTCTGCATCCACTGTGGTTGCCAACCTGGTGGGATCGTTCCTGCAGGGTTTTCAACTTGCTTGTAACAAGGAAAACTTTTGGTTAGGTATTCTAACAAGCAGTCGCTCATCATCGGTGTGATGTGCTGACTAATTTTATCCTCTGCAGCCATCCTTTACACCTCCCCACTAGTGATTTCACACAGCCCTCACGTCACAGCTGTTATGTCTTTGTTACGACTTCCCAACGGGGAACAGGAGTGTAACGATGGTGGAACAACAGCAGCGCTCTTACAAGGCACATTTCTAGCCCAGGGACCTTTCAAGGCTCTTCAAGAGCAAAAAGTTAAGCCATCCTACTTCCACTGTATTTCACACAGCACAGATGGGTGGAATAAAGGCATTAAAGAGGTTTAACAAACCAGCGATGAGATGTCAGTGACTTCCACTGGTTCACTGGAGACGCATCACCAACACTTCAGTCAGCAACACACACACTGAAGACTTCAGAAACTTAATTAATTAATGATAAAAACATGTTGGCATCTAGGATCTGATGAATCTTAGTTTATTATGCAGAGAAAAATTGTTGGTGATGAACTTGAATCAGATGTGGAAGATGGGGAGAAGGTGGGAATGAAAGACATTGAAGGCATCTCAGAGACAAGTCCCTCTTGTTTCTCATTTAGATCTATGAACCAGAATCATTGGAATGTACCTTGCAGGATAAAAGAAAACATAAACCCTGCAGAGAGTTTTGATTAGCTTGACAACTGTGCCTTTAATGACTTGAACCAACAAATAGAATCAAAGCTCTGAACATGCACTTACAAAAAAATCCCAACAACACCTGAACACTGAAAAACCATTCGACGCACATATGACCACCTTCATATTCTACTCTCATCGTTGAAACTCGCCTCATTCCACCGTGCTGCAGACACCAAATCAGTGATTACGTGTCAGTCAATCAGGAGGTTAAACCCATTTCTCAGCTGAGAAATCAGTCTGTTATCTCAATCTCCATCGAAAAGCAGCACATGCACATCTTTGCAGCGGTGGCAGAGGATAGTCAAAAGCTATAATTGCTTTTTAAATCACAACATTAAAGACTAGGTTTATAGATTGCAATGCATAATGATTATGTCATTAATATGGATATGATGGCTGCACTGGGAGCCATCTGCCCGGCTTAGTCTACCCTCAAGACTTTCCAAAAGACACGCACTCTTCAAGAACTGCATTTTGTCCAGAAATCATTGGCAGAAGAGTCAATATGAAGACCCACAGCACCGCTGGCAAACGAGGAACCAACCCAAGCCAAACCAATCCATCAGTTACCTTTTCAGAAAATGTGTGTTTAGCTTTTCCTCTCTTTGCAGTTATTCACACTCTCAGATGAAAGCATCAATAAAATAAATAAATAAGAGTGGTGGGGAAAAAAAGAAAGAAAAACAGCCGTCTTTACTCAGGGCTTTAGTGTTCGCTGTTTGGTGAGGTAGGTTATTGCCTTGGGTTACCTCTGGGTGGAACCAATTATACAAGCTTCTTAAAAGGGCTTCTTTGGTCTTCACAGGGAAGTGAAAAGTGAGTGAGCTCCTGAGGTTTCTTGCATTTTTCCTTTTTATGTCCTAATATCAAACTTTCTCTTTTTAAAAACTTTTCCGTATTTGTTGCCGGAGTAGAAATGTGGGGCATTTGAGCTGTTTTTGCCAGTGTCAGTTGCCCCCTCCCTCCTTCCCCTTTCCCTCATGACTAATGCATTTCAAGTACAAAAAGCATATGCTGCTTTTAAAGAAGCTCTGCAGGAACTCCTGGGTGCTGTCGCTGTTTTTGTGGTCGCTGGGGGTAGAGAAGCATGAACAAAAACACTCTTTATTTTGCCTCGGGGTATTTCTAACAGCTTTATGTTGTCTTAGCATTAAAGGATTGAGAAAGCATCAGCCTGAGTTTCTTGTGACATGGGTATTGTTGCACCAGTGTGCTCACTGTACAGGTCTGGGGAGGCCAAAGGCTTGAGGAATGGGTTTATGGGTTACCAGAGGTAAAAGATTAATGGATCCAGGAAATACAAGTCTCGAGAGTAAAATCAAAAGATGAGAGAAAGAGACAGCAGTGCTTCCATAACCTACCGTCTACTGGAGTCTAAACCAGGAGTCTAGTATATCTATGAGATATAAATGCTGTAACTGCTCCCTTGATGGTCTTTATGATTGAATAGACGTAAATGGAGAATAACTATACACACTTTTCTCCCGTTACACCTTATTAGGTACATTGTGAAACAAACTTAATTTAGCAAAACGTGAAGCAGTGTGAGCCCATAGATGATTGCATATTGCATTTACATTCCTTCCAATGCCCCTAATTTGCAATGATTTCCTAGAGTTTCAAAACTCTTCAAAGAAAACATTTTTCATACTTCTCCCACATTTAGCTTGAAGTCGGGCTACATACTGCAGACTGATTTTTACACCACTTGCGTAGCAATTTAAATTTGGGCCTTTTTTTTTTTACCTGCTGAAACATTGGAGCTTTGAGTCTTTTTCAGTCTGTGGTTAATTGGCAAGCCTTTCTATGCTCCCCCAGAGCAGAAGACAGTCTGCAGGGAGGAGTGCAACCAACGTAGCACATCTCGTCTCTGCAGATTTCTTCATCTCTTGTAATTAATTGCATCTTTAAAAGAACAAAATGTAAATACACCACTGACATGCTGCCAATTAATTTTCAATTGCCGTCTTCCTGTTGCTTTCCGCTCAACCGAGGGGGAAATCAAAAGTTTTAGAAGGCGTTACGAAGGCTTTAATGGCGTCCCTTTGTTCCTGACAACACATTGTGAAAAAAGCATTCAGGCCTGACAAAGTGTTCGTGCTCTGTGTAATCAATTCCCTCAGCTTCTCCCAGCAGATGAAGACAGGCTGGGAGGGTAGGGGGATCCTTGTTCTCTCCTTGTTAAAAAAAAGGAACAAAAAGCATTCACTATGAAGAAATGTTGATATAGAGAACAGCACTATATCTGTTCAGTGACCCTAATACTTCAATTAGTGATGCTACCAATTTGTAAGAACAATAACTATGTCAGCCAAAAACAATTAGCATATGTTAACGTCCTTGATCCCTAAAGCAGTGATGCATACGTAGAGTGAATAAAAAGAACTGGTCGAAACCTGTGTAACGCCCCCATAGGTCTTCTGAAGACATGATTTTAAGTGCAGTTTTTGGGGATCTGGAAGAACCATATCAGCAGCAGCAGCCTCTACCCCATTTAATTAAAAAATGGGCAAATAGATGGAACAAGCAAACCTGGAAAATGGTTGGGACACACCCACCTTACCTCAGTTACCATTTAGCTAGCTATTTTAGCTTGGCTCTGCTCATGCTAGCTGATGCTGCTAACTAACATTCACATTAATCTCATGTTAATTTTGATCAAATCAGTCCATCTTTATTTCAGATGTCACTACCAAAATGGCTCTTGAGACAGGAACTGCTGGTGGTGAAACAAAGACTGACACAGTGTTTGAGCTCTGCCAGGACCCACAGTTGCTGTCCTAGCGAAGCTCAGTCCCAGACCTTTGGTTTGGACCCACCAGAAACTGTGGCAGAGCTCAATAGGCCAACTATCCCAGCAGAGCGAAACTATTTCAGTTTCTCCAATTGGAAGGAGAGATGGTTTGGGCAGGAACAGAGGAGGAAGAGTGAATATATCGGTAGAAGGATTATGAGGTTGGAACTGCCAGGCAGGAGGTCTAGAGGAAGACCAAAGAAGAGATTTATGGCTGTAATGAAAGAGGACATGAAGCTAGTTGGTGTGAGGGAAGAGAATGCAGAGGATAGGGTTAGATGGAGGCAGATGATTCATTGTGGTGACCCCTGAAAGGAACAGCAAAAAGGAAAATAAGAAAAGACGATAGACACGGATGGGGATAATTACAGCAGAGTAAACCATCACAGGAGAAACCAGTTTTGAAACTGCATACTGGGTGCTGCACATATGAGGCAGTTTTCAGTATGTAATTCTATAGCTACTATACCATTATGCAGCTGTAGCTATGCGTCTAAAAGCAATTATGCTGGACCATTGCTTTATGGGATGCAATATGTGAGGTAGACTGGTCAGTTACACACTGGGAGTATTTTTTTTTATTATACTGCAGGTTGTTCAGTTGTTACTGGAAGACTGGGTAGGAGATGGGTAGGAGATGGGGTGGGGGTGGGGGATGGGGCTCGGGGTTGCCATCACAGAACTAAAACAAAAATCTGAAAATGAGAACAGGTTCGATGGTGAGCAGAAAGATGTTTCTAATCCCCAGACAGCTTCTGTTTCATCCACATTAACATCAGTCGAGTTCACGATGATTTCACAAAACTCTCAGTTGCAAGTTGTGTAGATTCAGCTCATCAGATTCTGTTTTTGTATGTTGATAGAAACAGGAGTCGCATGTATGAGAAGAAAAGAAACGGCCAAGTCAAACTGGGCATGAACAAACTTAAAAAGGGTTACGTAGCAGGTCTGACCAGGAGGAAGGAAACTGAGTCAACGAATGGAGGCCGTCAATGAGACAGTGCTTTTATTTTGATGGACTGATTGCTGCCGTTAGGGGAGCGATATGCATTCAGACGACGCGCCAGTCTCTGATGATCAGTGTGTGCTCATGATTTGTGTTGATATTCATGCCCACTTTAGTTGATTTATTGTGACTTGCTGAAGAGGGTGAATTATTTAGACTTGGTGCACTGTGTCAGTCTGATTGTCTTGATTCATCTCTGATTGAAGGTACATCTTTGATTTTTATTTATTTATTTACTTTAAAAGAAACTCAGAACGACTCAGAATGTGCACGGTTTGTAGACAACGCGTTCGTAAGTTCTCAAGTTGTGATTCGGTTGTTTGCATTTTGTGCTGCTTGTCTTTTGGGTTTTTCACCGAACTACCAACAAATGTTGGAAAAAGAAAGCAGAGTGGAAACCAGTTTACTTTGGGGCAGAACATCTTCCAGCAAGGATCCTGCATGGTCCGCATACAGTAGCGAGGCAGCAAGAGAGGCCATGAAACTAGTGAACCAGCAGAGTCCACATCCCCGAGATGAAACCAGCAGCTGTTTTACTCAATCAATCAAACTTTATTTCTAAAGCAAAATGAATGCAGCACATGTAGCTTTACATGTCTCAAAATTATCCAATTCAAAGGTAAAAACATGGTCCAATCCCACCACACACACACACACACACACACACACACACACAAAAAAAAAAAAAAACACTGCCCCAGAAACACACAATAAGCACATCAAAAATAAATAGACTGAAATAAAATAAAATAAGGTACTGGTATTCTTTGCACAGGCAGAGTACTACTTTCATGTCTAAAATGTTTTCCAGTGTCATATGTGGAAATAATTCATTTTCATAAATAATAATATTTCTATCCAATATTTTCACATTTTTCCAGTTGCTCCAGTTCCAGAAGCACCTTTTTGACAGTAGTGCTAATCGCAGGCTTATTCAGGGACACTCATACTGTACTGTACAAGCCTTTGCAGTACAAGGATGTGTTTTGAGTCAAAGGGGACCCTGGCCCCAGTAGAGTTTCATGTCTAGCAACGCCCCTGCTGAAAAGATTGTACTATGCAAGAGACCCTCTATCCAAACTCAAACTGGTTTGTCAAGTCAAATACTCCAACAAAAATCACCTTTCACATTGATGGCTTAGCAGCAGTCACAGCAGCGTGTGGTGCTAGACTGAATTACACCTGAAGTACCATTCTACCAAAGAGCCTCTGAGAACAAAAGGAAAAGAATGCCCTGTTAACTCAATGACTCTTGTAAAAAGCTGAAGAGGGATTTTCTGCTAGCTCTTAAGGGTTTTGGCCTTTATCACTAACAAGTAAACAGAAGCAAATAGAGCTGCAATGTGAACTGAAACAAGCTGGAGTGCAGCACTAATGTTCAGCTGGCTAAGTGCATTAACGCCATTTAAGTGCTTCCCTTCTGCAACCTCAGGAAGATTTCTGAAGAGGTAAAGACACCTTTTTCCAATCAAGGTGGTGTGTGTACATCACTCAGCACATCAAAGAAAAGACCCACCACTAATCAGAGATTCAGCTTAAAGTGGACAGTTTGGTCAACATACCACAGCGATACAATATCAAAGCACCTTTTCAAGCATCTTATATCAGTACAAAAGACTTTATTTCACATTACAATATCAGTTGGATTTAATTTGTTGACTGTTGGAAGTGTTGTCTCACTGTTGTGGTCTTCTGTTCAAGGCAAAAATCAGCCAAAGGAAGTTCTGAATATTGAGCTAAAAATGACTAACGTTCCTTCGTGCTAGTTTAACCCCACTGTTCTTTGAGGTGTTTGTCTTTTGAAAATGGTTTTAAAGCTTTCTGCTACCCATTTCAGAGATACAGCGAATGCAGCAAGATGATGGAGTTGTAGGGAGATAAACATGGGGAAACTGGATATTTCTACTCTGATCTGAGGCTGTTGTCACTGCGCCCTGCAAATCTGAACTGCTCTCTGAATTACAGGATTTCATATTTAAATTGTCCAAAACAAAGTGACAGAGGTGTGTTATGTCAGCGTTTGTGTTGGGGCTTAGATACGCCGTACCTGGTGACTTTGAATGATGCTGTTATGCTTTTTAGGTCACTTCATTCTGAATATCTCAGTAAACTGGGAACTGATGAATGACATGTCAGTATAAAGTATGTAGGTGTTTTATCTTCCATCAACAGTTTTGATGTGGCTGGTGAAAGTTCTGCGCAAATTAACTCAACTCCTCAACAATCAATTCAAATCCTGGATGGAGCTTGAAACTTCTTCAAGAGCAAAGAAAAGAGAGTTCAGTTGTTCTAATTCAAGCCTTTGACACTTCTGGCTCACATTCCCAATTTAATAAGCTCAGTCTGTCAACAAAAGTTCAAACTTCTTTCTTTTCTTGCGAGACGTAGCTTGTAACTCTTTGTCCTTTTTCCATACTGAGCAATACTGTATCCCTTGAAATTCTCTCTCTTTTCTGTCTCCATAAAAGGAGCTGCGAAGGAGCTTCCTTTTACTTCTGTTTTTACATTTTGGATGCTGGATGTGAGAGCAGTTGTGACAGTATCTGTGGAAAAACAAAACTGCTCTGTGATTTCACCCCCACTTGCTTCAGGCGTTTCTCAGCGTTGGGAAACTGCAGAAGCACAACAAACTGTTGCAGCGGTGCTTTGTAAATGCCTCCACGGGGAGATAAACCTGCACTCTGCATGTAAGTTGCTCCTGACTCTTCACATTAAAGACTGATAGACATACCATGTATTTTTAGCCACTTTATCTTCCTGTGTCAGTATTAATTACTTTCCCTGTGAATCTTGTCATGACGCTTGCCAGCATGAAGGGAACACAATGTTTAACACTTACATTTGTTAATGTAAATAATAAGAAAACACTTAACAGCACAGAGTTGTAAATAGAAAAAAAAAATCATATTCCATATCATCCTGTAACTTCAAACAGTAATGGTTTTATACCTCTGAATGATCTATCACGCATTCTTGAACATTCATTTAATTAGTACTTTTAGCCTGGGAAGACAGGCTTTTTTGTTTTTTTGTGTGTAGCAAGACTGCCCTCTGGTGATTTAGCAGTATACGTCTGTCAGGATATGATTGTTAGAAAATAGAAGCACGACTCTGCAGTCTGTATCCCTTTCAGGAAAGTATTATGTTCCTTATACGGGGTTTTGAATCATCTACTCAAAAACAGCTGAACTGAACTGAAGAGACTTTGTATGTTGAGAATAAAATGATTCACGTTTTACTGATCTGGTCCTCGAGATAAGAGAATGGGATAGAAGCACCCATTTAGTGTCTAAATTAAATTCAGGATGTTCCCCATAGCCTACATTTGAATAATCAGAATGTGCATATAGATGAGAAAAGGTTCTAAAATGTGACTTAAAGCTCCAGTTTAGGGGTAAGTTGATCAGAGTCAGCAGGTAAACTATTGAACATCAACAGTCTAATCTAGATGACTTAGCAGCTAATCAGATTTTTCTTTCTTTCTTAAAGCTACATTTCCAATTAGAAAAAAAGATGGGATGGGGAAACGTAAGATATTAAATTCTCTACTGGACATTACAGCATCAGGAACACTTCCAGAAATCACTGTCTAGGAACACAGTTTGTCACACAATTCACAAATGCGGTGGATACAATATGGGTTCAATTACTGATTCACATTTTATGCACCATGAAACGGAAAATCCAGCTAGTAAGGGCCAGAACTGTGGAGCAGCAGAATCCTGCATCAGACATTCCTCCAGCAACTGGTCTCCTCACTCCCCAGATGTTTACAGTTGTTAAAAGAAGAGAGGATTACACAATGGTAAACATCACTCTGTTCCAACTTATTTTTCAGAGGTGTTGCTGCCATCAAAGCCAAAATGAGATAATAGTTTCCATGAACTGGTAAAATGTCTGATATGTTCTTTATGTTCTGTTGGGCATGAAATATGGGTTTCTGAGATTTGCAAATCCCAACTTTTTGGTTAATTTGGGTTCTAAGTTACACAACAATAACCAGCCAAATGAAGTTTAGATGTCAAACTCTTTAATTGTTTGCATTGATGGTAGTCTTCTCTGAATAAGACCGAACAGTTTTCTACATAAAACCAAATGAATGAAGACATGTTAATAAAAATATATGTATATATTATAATAAAGAGATATTACTTCTATTTTACTACCAATTACCCCGTAGATGGATGGATGGAGGGATGGAGGGCTGGATGGATGGATGGATGGATGGTTGGATGGATGGATGGATGGATGGATGGATGGATAGAGGGCTGGATGGATGGATGGATGGAGGGCTGGATGGATGGATGGATGGATGGATGGATGGATGGATGGACGGACGGACGGACTGGAAACCCCCCAAAAAGCATTATGAACATTTTTAGACCTGGATAAATGAGCTTGAACCCAGATGGCTTTAAAAACCTCACTATCCTGATAGAGGAACCCATGGAACAGCTTAGAGGACAAATAAAAGGAAAACTCTTTTGTAAAGTCCTTTAATGTTGTCTGTTTCCATGGCAAGGTCACGTGGAAGGTCAAGAGACCAGCAGACCAGTTTTATTGAGGAACTGGTGGACTGATGCTAACCTCCTCCTTTTTTCATTTGTCTCTCATTCTCTGCTGACTCTTTGCTGTTTGAACATGCCAATCCTCTCCTCTTCATCACTGAAACAAACGTTTGCATCCAGAGGCCTGAGCTGAAGAGAGCATCAGAAGCAGGTGAGGCGGCTCATTTGAGTCAATCAGAGCAAGGGCATCAAGAAATTCTTGGAGATGTGGAGACTTTTAACCAGCTCCAGGCAGTCTTTCAAATACATGACTGTTTCAAATCATGTCACAGCACTGAAACAGTTCTGAGAGTTTGAAAGACTTCCTTTTAACCGTTGACCCGGGAATCTCTGCTGTTTTAATGCTTTCAGACCGGCTAGAGCCTTGGATCATAAAACTCTGCTGTCAACACGTGAACAGTATAGAATCTGTGTTTTTGATTACGTTTGCTCTGCTGATGAAGTGTGGTTCAACTGTCCACTGAGTTACAGTAGATCACAGGAACCCATTTCACCCTTTACTAGACTGTTTACCATTAACACCTGGACAGCTCTCCCACCTTGACCAGTTAAAGCAGATGGCTACCTTGCATCAGTCTGGTTTTACTGGAGGTTCTCTGCTATTCCAGTGAAGCACAAGCACTATCTGCACGTTTCAGCTGTTGTATTTATTAAGCATTTTTCATGTAAAGTTGAATAAGATTGAGACTAAATGTGAAACAGTGAAGATCTAAAACTCTGGGGCCTCATTTATAAACGTTGCTCACACACAAAACAAGGCCCAAAAGTTCTGAAAGTCACTTTCTGCAAAGTTCGGGATCCATTTAATAATAAGAATAATCATAATAATAAAAAACTTGACAGGAGAATGTGTGTACCTCTATGCCAAGTTTGTATTCAATTCAATTCAATTTATTTATATAGTGCCTATTTACAACTAGTCATCTCTCGGCGCTTTAGTATTTGGAGCACAAACGTTTTTCAGGTGGTGAATTGAAGCCACATTTATTTCATGCATTTACCTTCAGTTCATTTCAGACCTGCATAATCAAACAGCCAATCCTGCAACATCACTGTGTTCCTGCAGTGATCCACTACGACCCCATAAGCACTCAATGCAGTACGTTCATATATCATACATACTAGCACTGTTTGATGCATTAAGTGTGAAAAAGTATCAGTCTAATTGCTGTGTAATGTGTAATGCTGCAAATATGTGCTGGAACTCCTGGAGGAATAATGGGTCAGGATGGAGAGAGTTTCAGGGACCACCAAGATTTCCTGGCCCCTGATGATGACTGGCTAATAGATCAGTGCTCTTGGATCTATGTGCTGAACTGGGTCCAGTG
>JBAMYA010046659.1:0-10886 GCA_037176975.1 Arrhamphus sclerolepis | reverse complement strand
TATATAGTCTGACATGTTGCTCTTTTTTTTTCATCTGATGGTGCATTTAATTTTATGGCCTGATAAGAACTAGAGGATTTTTTTTCAACCTTAAAATGAAAGCATGTACTTTCACATAATATTTCAGCACTGTCTCCTAATTCCATTAGTTGCACTCTTCTCACATGACTGTACATACTACGGAAAATTAAACAATCACACAGATTAAACACTAAAGAGACATAAGATAACAGTCACGCCAAGTCGAAACAGACCAGTAATAACCACTCACTGCATTTGCTGCCATATGTGTCTCCCTGAAAGTATTCTAAAATTGTGGCTTTTGCAGCTGATTCTAAGTGAGGGAGACAGAAAATTTAATTGCTTTTTTTTCCTGACTTCAGCTTCTAGTTGGCATGGAAGGTGCAGTGCTGGATGCCCCGTTTAAAAAACAATGGATGCTGTCTTTGCAAATGGAAATGATTTATGCGTTAATTTGCATAGAAGACCAAACAAATAGGAGCCAATAATAATTGGTCACTGGAGATGCATGTCGGGGTGCATTCTGATGCCAGGTGTGCATTTTGGAGCTGCATGGTCAGATCACAATAAAAGTATATTAAAGCCAGGTGTAAGCTGGTCAGCACTGTGTCTCACTACCCACCTCTTGCCATCCCCCTCCTGTGCCCCACTGGCACACACGCTGATGTACTTGTTAAAGGAGAATCTTGGGTCCCCCGCACCCTGCACAGTCATCTGGAGTCCCAAATCTCAACCAAATTGCAGATGATTCCAAAGCTAAAGTCCAGTCCACCTCAACCTTTCTGTGACTCTCCCCTACCGCACACCTCCCTCACCAAATTCATTATTAATTTCCTTTTTTATAAGGGGAAGAGCAGTGACACCGTGACATGAAATAAATTGATTTTGAAATCTATTCAGTAGTGTTTTCTTCCTCTTTTCACCCTTTGTCCGCCTCATATTTGAACAGCTTATCTTCTAAAATAAATAAATAAATAAAAATTCTGTAATTAAGAAGTAGCCCCGTACAGAAAGGTTAGAGGCAAGTGGTCTTTCAGGGTGCATGCCTAACTTTCTCAAAAGCCCATTATCATTCGTTCCCTAACTGCTGAAAAGCCCACTATAGCCAGTGGAAGCAGGTTTCTGTTCATCAAAGTCACCTTTAAACTTCCAGATTTTACCTGTGATTATTGGATAAATGCAGCTTCTCATAACTGCCAAAATCTTTTTAGAATTGCAATCCAAACTAAGAAAAAGCCAAAACCAAATAGAGACTGAAAATTTAAAAAATAAAAAAATAAATGCAGAGATTCTAAAATGTGATATAGCCTAACTTTTCTTTGCATACAGGATGAATCCAATGGACTTTTCTCTTTCTCTCTTTTTTCCACTTCCTTTTATTTCTTTTTTTAATTTATTTCATCAATCTCATTTGTTAATAAATATCCATTTTTGCATACCAAACCAGAAATTTGCAGACCAGAAATGCAAAAGAAGTTGGTACAAGGACAATTCAGTGCCAGTAAGGGGCTGAATGAAAAGAAAAAAAAAAGTTTTTTCAAACTGCATATGCCAACAGGTGACTGCAATGATTTGTTACAAACGCTGCGTCCATGAAAGTCTTTCTGAAGTAAAGATGAACAGATGATTTCCAAACACACATTCTCACCTCCAAACTCTCTGCCAGCGTCGGTTTAAGGTGCCTTATTGATCAATAGCAGATAGAACTATATGGGCAAATCAATTACTTTTCACAAGCTAATTTCAGAAAAGCCACTTAAAACTTTACTGTGCAGAAATAAACCTTACCTTAACATTGCTGACACTCAGAATCAATGTCTTTGGGCTCGGAGGCATCTGAGGCAGACCATCATGTAATGGTATTAAAATCAGATTTTTATTCATTTTTGTGTTTGTTTGTAAGAAATAGCTACAGTGTAATCTGGATGAAAGATAAAAGGATTGTTATCAGCATCAAGTTAAAAAAGTCCTGGTCTGTATAGGGTTGTAGCAGTGTAAAGGTCAGTTACATTTCTTTGATGGGTTAGCGTCAATGCAAGAAATAATAAATTATAAAAAAGCCTGAGCCTGAATTTCAAAAATGTATGTGTTTTATCCAATAAAATGAAGCTGACAAAACAAAATTCATCTTGATTTTATACAGTCTGAAAATAAATAGAAGTCAAAGTAAATTTAAGAATCACTACCTTATTTATCTATTTTATTCTCACTTTCCATATCGCCTCCCTTTTTTCTGATGTGTAGCTGTAAAATGAAGAAATATAATGGGGTCAGAAGGACACACTGGGAACCAGAACATTACAACTTTTTTTCCCCTACCTTTTTTTTTTTGATGAGTCCGAAGTACAATGTGTGAATCAACATCAAAAAAGGATTCCAGCTTGACAAAAAAAAAAGACCTTTGCACTGCACAAATGGATATAGCTCCTGATGAGCATAAGAGACAGAACTGTGTCATGGTGAACCAATAACCTTGTCACACTAAAAAGAAGAGAGAGAGGTGGGTTTTTTTCATTATTATTATTAGGAATTCATCCATTACTCAGCAACAACCTAATTGATCCACGTCTTTGAGTTCTACAGTAATAGCAAATTGATTGATTAAGCCTCAAGAGGGAATATGGTGGGAATTGCCCAGCCACAAAAGAACAGCAGAATCATCGGCTTTGAGCTGATGGATGAGACCAGAATAGCAATGAATAAAAAAAAAAAAGATGGAACAGAAGTGAGCTGTGTCAAAAACAGTTGGTGAAGAATGGGAGATTAGAGATTTTTCTGCCTTTGGTATTATACATGACAGTCACTTCAAAACATCCCCAGACTAATAACGTTTAAAAGCACATCATCACATAAGAAATTAGGCTAAGAAATAAGATACCTAGTTGTCGCCCGCTCCAAACCTACACTTGACTATCAGGCAGCATCTTTACAACATGACTCAGCAATTGAAGACAGTCCCAATTACACAACAGATGGAATTTCAATTTTAAAAAAAGAAGCACACACTCCTCATGTATTGAATGGAATTCTTCAAATGGGCTGAAAGTAAAAGAAATGTAGCAAGTGATAATTCTTGTATTTCAGAAAGAAAAAATAAATCTATACTCATTTGGACTGCTGTTTGTGAAATGTGATCCACTGGCAGGCGTCTCTAAAAGGTTTTCTCTATTGATTATGCACTATTAGTGACACTTTATACACACACAGACACATAGGAAATAATCACAGCTAAGATCATTCTCACATCTACCAAGGTTTCTGTCTTTCATTTCACTGCCAGCTCCACATCTTTGCAAACATATCAGGTCAAACACAGTTTTTACTTTTAGAAAGGAGGTGTGTATGTTGGGAACACTGCACATTAAACATGAAGCAACATATCTTAATCATCATCCTGATGATTAATAAAGTATGCGCAGCCAAAGAACATTCCCAAACACAACTGCCACTTTGATGGTTCAAAAGGGTTTTTGTTTCCCCTTATGAATTTGTGGAGAAGCTGACACTTTAAGTAAAAGTATAAAGAGTTAAGAAACCTGCAGTGTTGTCATACTCTATTGTCTTTGAAGTAACAAACTGGCATTTGGAAGAAACAGTGGAGCTCTGGAGTCTCTGTGAGGTTAAATGAGCACAAAGCTGGCTGTCTACCGATAGTACTTCTTTTGATGCTAGTAATGTGGCAGCAGCTATTTTGTGTCTTTCTGCGGCCCTTGACCATTTTGTTCAGCTTCATAACAAAAGTCTTTGTTGGAACCTGGGCCTCCGACTCTGTTTATCTCAACCATTCATGCTCTTAATTTTTCATTCTTTCATTCTTTTACTGTCTATCTCACTGTTGCACACCTTGCCACCAACTTCATAAAGTTATGTCTGTTTAGGTTTCCCCTTCTTCTTGAAATCAGTTGGAGGAATCTTTAAGAGTCTAAATTCAAATAATGGCTATCAGTATATTATCTGCAGGGATGTCTGCAGTATAAGCAACAACTGTCCTCTTAAACTGATTCTTAAACAGTACGGTATGGCAGTGTAAGTAAAAAAAAGGACATAAATATTGAAATTAAGTCCTTTTATTTCATTTGTATTGTCATGGTTTCATGTGTATCCATGACTATCTTAACTGCTAACCATAAAAGTCCTCTAAGGATGACACTTCACTGGACATATGGGTCAAGATTTCACCGCAAGCTGCTGTGGAGTGCAAACGCGTCACATGGAAATGCTTATGATATCCATATTGGGATCAAAATTCTTGAAGTGACCACAAGGTGCTGTCTCCAAAACAAAACAAATTCTGACTGACTCCCATGTTAAAATAACCAACTTTACAGCAGAAATAAACATATTTACTGTCAGGGATAATAAACCTGGAGTATAACAGTTTATCCTCATGTTATAACCTCAGTCATACTTATTTCTATTTATTATTCTATTCTATTTGTTTCTTATTCCGTGTCTTTCTAAGGAGAACAATGCAGCAAGTAGAGAGACTGAAATTGAGAATGCAAGCGAGTGAGTTACAAATTTGTACCAAATTGAGCAATAATGACAACGTTTGGTTATGATATTGTATCCCCACTGGAAAGTTGGACAAGTGACTAATAATCGATGACAACACTGATTATAAGGACAAAGCAGCAAATGTGAACATGTGAAAGGACATGAAAATGAGTCCAGAAACAAGCTCTGAAGGGTTGTGAAGGGAACATCTGATTTTCTTAAGGATTTGAAATCCTAAAGTTAAGACAACATTTCCTCAGTGTTAACATTGCTGCAAACTGAATTTGTTTCCAATATTTATCTGAGCAGTGACAGAATAATGGGATGACACAGAGCAGGCTGATGCCACATGTAGTGGTTTGTGGTTACAGAGGTTTGCTGCTGAAGCTGAGGGTAAATAGACAGAAGCTTCAGACAGTGTTAATCACAGTTCTGCTGCTTCTATGCTCTCAAGCATGGAAGCAGATGCCCATGGAAGTATAATAATGATTTCTTTTCTTTCTCTATCACACTGAAGATTCTTTCCACACCATTAATGTTCTCTGCAGAGCTGTTCCACCCAGGTCTACTGCACTACAGTAGAGAATTGTGATGCACCACATGCCTGGAACACAACGACCAGCAGCAAATGTGGGCATATCAGCACATCAGAAGATCCACACCATGTGGGTAGAACTTTACTGAATGGTTTTGGTTTTAAATGAAATAAGTAGGTGGGACCTTAGATGATGATATATTCTACTTTCAAGAACCAATGAAGGACACAGGGGGTGAGAGTGGGACTGAGGGATAGATTTGCTGATCAAATCATTATATTAAATGCCAGTTTCCGTGGAAGTCTTACACGTTAGGGATGTTGTTTGTACAGATCATTGTGAAAACTCACCTGTGTGATTTCTTGTTGTAGGTGACATGCTGCCAATGATTCTGATTGCACAGATGCAGCAAAAAGACATAACATTTTGCCTTTTGTTTTAATTTCAAAAGCAGTTTTTTGGTGTCTCGTGCTGCCGTATTTGCTTCCACAACCTTTTGTTGTTCTTTTGTTGCATGAATTAATAATTTCTCATTATTTTTGAAACTTTGAAGGCATCACATACAAATATTTTTTATTTGAAATTATTTTAAGTTACTTAGAAAAAGATAAAATCTCAAAAACCAATTTCAAAGAAAATGGAAACTGTGTAAAATGTAATTAAAAATAGAATGTAATGACACTATTTTTAAATTGAAAATAGTAGAAACACTACAACCAGAGTGCCGAAACCATCCTCATCTTTACTTCTGGAAGGTTCTATGATGATTTTTACACTCATGTCACTGACCAACTGTCAATGAAACTAAACAGAAATGAGATGTTCCATCCAATGTGTTTCATTTTTTTTCTTTTCTTAATTAAAAATAGGGTTTTAATTTTTAAATCCACATTTTAAATCACAATAAGAGATTAAAATGAATAACATGAGTCCTGTTGTCATCATACAAGCTCCACTAAGATCTAGTTGAGCTGCCCAGCAAGAACCCAAAAACAGACAATGTTCATGAAGTTCTGGCAAATTAAACCAAACATGTTCTAAAAAGCAAGAAAATACTGCACATTATTTAACATCAGATTCATAATGTGTTATGGCACTAAGCTAAGGCCTTTAAACCAGTTAAAAGAGCATTGCACTACTCACACAAAGACCCATGCTGGACCCTCCAACAGATCGCTGTGTATCACCACGCCACGTGTTTCTCGGCCTGTGATGTGTGTCAGCCACAGTGTATACAACGGTTCAGTCCTGATGGAGAACTGATGGAGCCCCACAAAATAAGCCATGGATAAAAATCAGCTCTATAGCACATAAATCTTGTTGTATCATCCCTCCAATGCAAACCTCAGTGACAATCGCTCAACGGAGGTCATAACACCAACTTTTATTGCAAACACGCTCGGATGACCCTCGTCTTCGCAAAGCCTCATCTGGCCGACAAAGCAAATGGAACTGTTGACATCTGTGACTCACCACTTTGAAGTCTTCGGCACTGCACTCCATGCCTCTAAAGGAGCAGGAAAGCAGCATGTCCTTGATGTCGTGGCCCGTTCGGTCGTAGAATTCACGCATGTTGAAAGGTCGGGGCTTATAGCTGTCAAAGTCTGCCCTGTCTTTCAGGACCTGCAAGACATTTTCCTCAACCAGGTGTGTGTCCCGGATCTCATACCTGCACAGAAAGACACAACACTTAGTAATCAGACCACAAACAAACACTTGTTATGTGCATAAAACGTGGCTGTGCCTGTTATAATTGGGATGAAAATAAACCAGCCATGACCAATTTACTTTACTTTGGCAAAACTCCAGCGTACTCTGTAAAATTCTGTTCTGTGTCATGTGACTTGTTTTCTTTCTTCTTTTTTCTCTCTTTTTTTGGGAATTCATTCTGTAATTTTTGTTTTTTTTATTTTGGAAATGGCCTTTAGTGCAATTGAAACGGGAAATCGGGAAGATAGGAAGCAGACATTCTCAGGGAGTTAAAAAAAAAAAAAAACAGAAAAGAATGAACACTGATGAGCTAGAGGCAACATACAAAAGAAAGTAATGACCATGAGATCCTTTTCATTGGAAGAAAATTAAACCTGTTCATAACACGACTGCAGCCAAGTGAATTATACTCTCAAGATAATCAGCAAATAATTATGCAAGTTTACTTTAACGAGTAAAGTTGATGGGAGAATATGTAGGAATACTACAACCATTGATAATGTTCAAAACTACACTGGTTAGATCACATTTTAAAAGAAAAAAAAAATCAAAAGTGGGACAGATAACACTCAGAAAAATAGAACTATGGTCAACCTACATCACAATGATGAGGGGGGAAAAGGGAATGACATGTCTTTAATAGCACAAGGTCACTATTGATTATTGAGGATAGAAGAAGACAGAGGAACTCTAAGACATATCATGAAATCCTATCTGCTCAGATGTAGAAATGTTGATAGGATGTAGATTCACAGTACACAAGGACAATGACTCAAATCAGACTGAAAAAGTATTAGCTTTTAAAGTTATAAAAAAAAAGAAAGAATGTGTATCAATGGCTCTGTCTGTCGTCTCATCCAAACTCATTCATGCATTTCACTTATATAAGATGAAACCAAAAGAAACCCAAAAACAGGCATTTACTGACAACAGCTTCCACTTTCATCCATTTCTATTTTCAAGGAGGAATACCGCTCTTTGCTGACCTTCTCGACTGAAAATGTTGTGAAGACAATTTATTAAAACACAGAAATTTGTGTTTTGTTTTATTTTTCCAATCAAATTTGAGCCTTAAACATATGTGTACAGCTTTAAAAATGTATTTGTAGACCTGTCTGCACCAGTTCTCTCAAACCTGCAGCTACCAACCTCACGCTATCATCCACATCCATTATCCACATGTTGTCTGAAATTGGCAGTGTTGCTGCAGCATGTCGGCCACTTCACTTTGGGAGAAAATTAGGCATTTACTAGCAAGGGGTACATCTTTTCACACTGTTAATCAGTCTAACGTATAACTGGGATTGTATGTGAGCATTCATGTCGTAAGCTTAACAAGCTTAATAAATCTGTATTCAGATTGAATGAAACTAGCATGGAAAAATGAACTGGATTCTGTTTTTTTTGTTTGGTTTTTTTAGTGAGAAGGTGAGCTACACAATCTCTCTCATAACTTCTCCTCATTGTTTCCAACTTAAGGACTTCACTGGTGTATTTTTCCAAAAATGTAATTAGCTTTAAATGTAGCAACGTGACCCCCTAACTTCTCAGAAGATTGTTGCCAGAACAGCCCACATTTCCTCCATCGCTCCTCTTTGCTCTGCCAGCTGCCGGTGAGGTGTAAGCTAGGTATGGGAACTAGCATCCTCAGAGATATTTCACATTTAAGTGCCGATGATGCAACATCATCACATTTCTAAATAAAGGACTGCTGGTTTCTGTGTTGTCTTAACAGCATGTATTATTGTGGAAATGTCTACATACCAAAGGTTTCTCTAGGAATATTGCAGTAGACATTCATTGACAGTAGACGGTAGAGCGTTAGAACAGTTAGAATAATAAATATAAACTTGTATTTAAAATATAGATGCATATTGTGTGCTGTCATTTTATCTGAAAATGCTGCCCCACCCTGCTAAGAATGATTTACTTAACACACAACAAACAGGAACAAAATGAAAACACTGTTAGAGCCAGTTATGATGAGCTCTCAGCTTGAAAATGACCATCAACCTCCAGCACCTGTTCAGAGTCATTCACAGATTCAAATTAACCTCAATTAACTAAAATGGCTCATTGATGACCCCTCCTGAGCAACGGCCCATCACCGGTACAAGCGTCCATATTAGAAGGAGCTTGAGAACTGCTGACAGGCATTTCATTGCGTTATGTTTTTGAGAACCATTTTGGACAACTCAATTTCTGCTTAAAAACATTCATAAGTCTATTGCCAATCCAGAGAATTCAAAATTAGAAATGAAACCCAGAGACAAAGGCATACTCTTCTCCTGTAGTGTTAAATCAGTGAATGTCTTTGTGGGCACTGAAAGCAGTTATTTCTCAGAGATATGAGTACCATTTCAAACCATAATTGGTGGTAAAAACATAAAGGATTTTTTTTTAAATCACAAGGTCAAACTTTACCTTGGCTCAGGAACAAAACTTTGTCCCCTGATGATTGGAATAATGACAACCGACCCATGAATTAGAAATGCAATTTTACCTTATTTCTTTTGCAAGCACCACCTTAATATTCGACTGTGATGAATTTTCATTTCATGCCCCAACTAAATAACAAGGGATGTAATATTTTCCACTGCAGCTGCCTGCAGTGAACGTGTAGTGCTTAGACATGTGAGATGGTTTCTTTAATTCGAAATGAGGTTTATCTCTGATGTGGTTATAACACTGAAGAGTTATGAGAATCTGTCATGATTCAAGCTGGACGGGGTTAACAATGCTGTGACTGAGAACAATGAGAATTTTGTCAGAAGTGAACTGAATGCCACCCAATACTGTCCTCATATCCAGCACTGACTGCAACATTTAAGGTTTGACATAAAAAAAAAATCAATTATGATTAACTCTAGCTATTTATCACATCTGTGTTAATTTACTCTTTCATTAGGAACATCTCTCTTTCTGTTATTTAAGCACCTTTTTTTTCCCTTTTTTTTGGCACTAATTCACTGCAAACATCATCTCAGGGCACTTTACAGAAGAGGAAAACAATTCGAATGAAGACAAGACAAAGTGGAACTTGCATTAGCATCTGCTATAACAAAGCAGAGAAAAGAGTACAAACATCTGTTTTGTTTAAGAGACGACCAACAAAACATTTTTCATTAGCTGCTTCTGTTGTTAATATAGCTGAATGTTCAAGAAGCAATATCAAGGCAAATTAAGGTCACAAGGGGTTAAATGCTTACCAACGGTCATTACCAACTGACAGCAGAGCTCAAACAGATCTTCCATTACCGTGCAAAATATAAAACTAATCATTATTACAAATTACCACATCCATGTTCAAGAGTAATTACTGTGCATTCTGTGTTTGTCAGGACACAGGAAATGGATTATTAACCACACAGCCAAGCATGAATGCTGTATCTGCTGAGGGTTTACAGCTCCCAGACTAGGTCAAATAAACATACAATCTAAAAAATATGATTTGATTTTATTATTTTTTTTTTTTTTTTATGTTTGTTTTTGTTTGTAACCAAGCTGGGAGAAAGTCCAATCAGCAATGCTGACCGGCATATCCAACAATACCCAAGTTTACTCATTAATACCAGTTATCTTCGGTAAGAATCTGTAAAACTTCGAGGTGTAAAACGGTTAATGCAGAGGAAGAGAACACTTGTAGAGTCGCCATTAATCATTAATCGGATTTCCTTCCATCCTATAATTTTAAAGCAGTTGAATTAAGAAACCCAATGTGTTCAGCAAACTTCCATAAATGTGTTTGTGTGAGGAAGCAAGGTGAACCATGAAAGTCATAACTACCTACTCTTCTGGATTTTAATGCAATAAAATGTCATAAATTGTATTTTATAACATTTCAAACATGTTCCGCTGAAATTTTAAATCTGAGAATGTTAAACTGTAAGTTTATGTTGCTTCGTGGTGGAGGAGGCCATCAACATTTTTAACTATTTTTCAGTAATATCATTAAGAATAACTAAACTACTTTTTTTTTTTCCTTTGTTGGTCCTGTAAGAGCCCGAAATGTAACAATGACCCAAAATGTAAAATAAATGTAATAAACCCCAAAATGTAATAACTGGTTGATAATGTAACAAGATGTTGAACATTATGGGCCAGGCAAAATATTTTCTCTTA
>JBAMYA010046658.1:0-10886 GCA_037176975.1 Arrhamphus sclerolepis | reverse complement strand
CATGAGCCCACATGCTAACATCCTTTACAGAATGATGTCTGTTTTAATGCAGTGCTGCCTGAGGGGTCGAAGGTCACAGGTATTCAGTGTTGGTTTTCAGCCTTGCCTCTTACTTACAGAGATTTCTCCAGATTCTCTTAATCTTTTTATGACATTATGGAATATAGATGATGAAATCCCTAAATTCCTTGCAGTTGTACTTTGAGAAACATTGTTCTTAAACTGTTGGACTCTTTGCTCACGCACGTGCTCACAAAGTGGTGAACCTCCTCCCGTCCTTCCTTGTGAACCACTGAGCCTTTCAGGGATGCTCCTTTTATACCAACCATGACACTCACCTGTTTCCAGTTAACCTGTTCACCTGTGGAATGTTCCAAACAGATGTTTTTTGATCATTCTTCAACTTTCCCAGTCTTTTGTTGATCCTGACCCAGCTTTACTGGAACGTGTTGCAGGCTTCAAATTCAGAATGAATGAATATTTGTAAAGAAAAAAAAACAAAGTTTATCAGTTTGAAGATGAAATATCTTGTCTTTGTAGTGTATTCAACTAAATATAGGTTGTACAGGATTTGAAAATCATTGTACTCTGTACATTTTATTTTAATACAGAGTATTATTTTTATTATTTTATCTACCTTTTACTCAACGTCTCAGCTTCATTGGAATTTGGGTTGTATGTCAAATATCTCTTTTAAACCAGAGTGGATAAGAGAACTCATGAAGATGGAGAAAGATCAAGTGAGAGGAGAATATATGGATTTCAACGAGTAAGTGTACAGATGTAGTAATAGGAGCCTGTAATTTATATTTAAATGCGTTGTAACACAAAGGTATCCAACTGCATTATTCACAGAAGCAGCTGTGCTTAACCTTCACCAGTCTCCAATGATGCTTTAAGAGTAGACAGAACATATGATCAGAAAATCGTCTCTCTCTGAAACAAGAATGACTAGAACAACCCTCTTAACATTTATATCATTTATCACCACTATGACTCTTTTTGGAGTCATAGAGGATGTGGAAAATAGACATGACAAACTATGGTAAAGTAACTTCTCTTGCCTTTTCCCTTTAGGGGCCACTACAGTGGATTGTCGTGAACATCGTGTGTTTCTCCATACTGATTTTAAAAAGGTTTTACCTTGGATGCTTTTCCTAATACAACCCTCTGCATTTGTCTTAGCTTTGGGCCAATACTATGAAACACCTGAGCAGCTGGTTTTTTACAATAAGGGCCCTTGGGGTTCTGCGTGCCGCCCCAGGACACTTCGTCATGTGACAGGGCTAGGGAGCGATCCAGCGACCTTCTGCTTGAAGGGCAGCCGACTCTATCCACTTGAGCAGAGACGTCAAACGCTATTTTATCTCTGGCCACATCATCACCATGGTTACCGTTAAAGGGCCAGTTATTCTTTGTTTTCTCAACCAGCTATGTCATATTTAGCTATGTCTATAATTTCCCCTTGTTCCTCAACTAAGTCGTAAAAATAAAAAAAAAGTGATTCTTTTGTCTTTTTTGTCATAAAATCTCAAATTTCACAAAAAATACTAACCCTATAATGAAATTGCAGCTTTTCCACTAAAATCACTTTTTTTCCTGCATGATAATTTTTTTTTTTCATTAAAAAAAAACAAAACAAAACAAGAAAATAACTTTTTGTTAAATAAAAGCAAATTTTTGGGTGAAATGGGAAATTTCACCAAATCACCTTATTTTCCCTAAGGTGGAAAAAGCATTTTCATAAAAGCTGAAATTTCACAACAATCATGAGCTTTATCACAAAATTTCTATTTTTTTACAAAAAACACTAAGTTTCCTCGGATTTGGAGGTGCTGATTCTCATCCCAGCCACTTCACACTCCATCCATCCATCCATCCATCATCTATTCCCACTCTGTCCTGTACAGGGTCACGGGGGTCTGCTGGGGCCTATCCCAGCACACTTCGGGCGAAAGGCAGGGGTACACCCTGGACAGGTCGCCAGTCCATCGCAGGGCCAGCTCCAGCCCTCTCTTTATCTAAGTGTCCAAGACATGCAGCTGCAAATCCAATGACAACAAACATGACTGCAAAGTCAATCGAACTGGCATTAGCGTCCTGATGCCAGGTGCACATATGGACACTCTTATGCTTGAAAATGGTGTTCGTTATATTAATTTTCTTCTGAAAAGTGTTCATTAATCTGCTGCTCAAGGAAGAAACAGAACAGAATTATATGTCAATTCAAGCTTTATTAATCTTGTGCACAATATTCTCTGGCTGGAGGTCCACACCTGATCTAGATGTATCAGAGTGGACACAGAACAGTGATTCTTAGGGGTTTTATGAACAGAAAGAGGGGGAGGTCTTCCTCTGGTTGTAAACTCCAAACTTATCTGTCTTCACCAGAGATGTAGGTTCGACACCCAACTTTAAAATCTATAAATGATCAAATTCCTGTCCATTGGTTTACCTAAACGATGAAAGACTCAAGTCAGCAACTTTAAAGATCTAAAACAGCCAGGACTGGAGAAAAACAGGAATGTGAGAGGCCACCCCAAGAAATGTATAATCTTTAACTTTAAACCATTAGATCAAATCTTAACAGTTATGGACAGGTCCCACTGTCATTGCCCACATGAGCATTGAAGCCCCCCAGCAGGACGAGGGAGTCCCCTGAAGGAGCGCTCTCCAACACTCTGTCCAAAGACTCTAAACAGGGTGGGTACTCTGAACTGCTGTTCGGTACATAAGCACAAACAACAGTCAGGACCCGTCCCCCCACACAAAGGCAGAGGGAGTCCACCCTTTCGTCCACCAGGGTAAACCTCAATGTTCAGGCACCAAGCCAGGGGGCAATAAGTATGTCCACACCAGCTCGGTGCCTCTCAACCAGCACAGCTCCAGAGTGGAAGAGAGTCTAGCCAGTCCTTCTCGAGGGTACTGGTTCCAGACTCTGTGCGTCGAGGTGAGTCCAGCTATATCTAGTCAGAACCGCTCAACCTCGCACTTCGCTCATGCCTGAGCTGAGCACTTGTGGGTCAGATAAAATTAATTGTCGGGATTTTGCAGTGTACCTCCAGTTTGACACTAGAGGGCGTAGATGTGCAGTAAATTTATGTCGAGGTTGAAGGCTACAAGTCAGAGCTTAGGTGTCACCTCTGGTAAAACCCTCAACACCAAGGAACAGGGGTGAAATTAGTTTTAAATTCTTGTCAGTACTATTACCAAAATCTTCATCTCGCCTCATGCAGTTTAAAATAGCAAAGTCAAAACCCAAACAAATAAAAATATTTCTATATTTTACTGTAGGTACCTGTAGGCCTATGGAGTAGGGAGGAACTAAAAACACCTGACAATATAGAAAACTATTTCTTTTCATTGAAGCATTGATAAACATCCAGTACGAGTCTCTAAGAACAGATCATGAGGTCAGTTTGCTCAAAATCTTCATCACCGGTTGTTTTTCTGATTTTCTGTGGAAACCCATCTTCAGTGTCCCCGTCTTTTCTTTTGATTATAATAAGTTGTTGTTTTTTTTCTGCATTGTTACTTTGACAACAATTTTTGGGCTGTTTTGTAGTGTTTCTCACCGTTTTTAATTAAAATGCTTTTAGATGATAACTGACATGTATTTAAATCATGTTGAAATGTTTCAGCCAAACCACAAGAATGTGTTGAATTTGATGGCGGCAGCGCTTCTTGACGTGTGCGGACCAGTTGTGGAAACTGTCCCATTAAATTAAAACAAATCCATATAGCAATTGCTGCATTTCGGAAGTAGACGTGTATACGTACTGCTGAGTGAAATCTCCAGTCGTTAGCTCATAAGTAATTTCTTTTCTGAGCTGTTCTGTATCATAAATAACACAAAACACAGCCGCTTTCTCTCCTACTGATTTTAATTGGGACATTTTGTATGTATCTGCAACTGAATGTTTTAGAGGTATATAGTACTGGACCGTACCGGCTGCAAAGGAAGATATAAAGTTTGTCAAATAGCATATCACATTAACTATACATACATTAATTGAATGGGAATGTGATCTTATGTGGTTCAGTCAAAGTTAATTTGAGGGTGAAAAAAACATTTTAGAGGTGTTTTAGTATTTTGTTTACTTTTCATTCAGTGAGCCCAAACATAACCTTTACTGTTAAGAAGAATTAAGGTAGCCTTCTGGAGCGCTCTAACAGCCAATATCATTTAATGGCTTTTAAAAATTGTGCAAGGCTACAGTATTCCTTCAGATGACCTTGAAAGTGTTGCTTTGACATCGTCAGGAATCTGAAGCAAACATTTTTTAAGCATGAGTGTGTGAGACAGAAAAAAAAAAAAAGAGGCTGATGATAAGAGAGCAGGTAATCCCAAATCCCCAGAGGACTCTTTCTCAGGAGTGCTGTCTTATGCTCTGCCACAGCTCAATAATGCACACTCCCACCTGAGTATTAATACACAGTATCTCCTGTAGCAACAAGCTCCTGTGCAAGCCAGACTTTTCAAACAGCATGCTGTACACTGATCTGACTTGAGGATTGGAGCCATTTTGAACCACAATGGTGGGGGTTTTGTTGGTGGTGTTACTGTTTGTCCGGGCAAAATCTCACTCATGAACTAAGCGAACATGCAAGACCTTGTTGACATAATGCAGCAAACATAATAAATACAGGGAGAGATGGAAAAGCCTTTAAGCTTGATGCTGTGATGTCCAGATAGAACAGAGCTGTAACGCATTTCTTTCCCAGTCAGCTCAGGGATAAAACAAAACAAAAAACACAGACACCCCACTGGATCCCACCTCTTTTTGGTACAGTTTCAAACATACGTTATGCTGGAGACTGAAGCAACCATGGGTAAGTCTCTGAGGTAACTGTCTCAGGTTATGAATTGCAGCCTTTGGCCATCCCAGGTGTTTTTATTGTATGATTTGAGTATTTCTTTTCAGGTGAAGGTTGGCTGCAAATTCACACTTTCTGAAATATCTTGCCATCCACATCTTATATCCAACTATAATTAAATAACTGTCATTACAAGAGAGCTTTCAATCAGCAGGATGCTAGCCTGTTATGTTCTTCTATCAGCATTTGGTCACCTGCACGGTTAATGTGACAGGCAGTGTGTGTAAAAATCACACACACACACACATCACAATAAGTCAGATTCTTGCAGAAAAAATCCGTTTGGGGGCCATACCTGTGTCATTTTCACTTGAGGCAATTATACTCTCTAACTGCTGTGCTGCCTACATATAATCTAATCAGCAAGCATGGAAGAATTTAGCCTGAAACTCTTATAGTTATTTGCAAAACTCCTGTCAGGCTTGAAGGATCCATGGTAATTTAATATGGTGGCGTACGTGTGCTGTAGACAAAGTTTATTCTAACATAATTCACTACGTGGAAGAGAGAGAAAAGTACTCCAGGGGAAATTATGCAGCAATTAATCAACTTCATCAGCTCATCAGCAGCTTTTTAAAAACCCAGTTAGTGGTTATAATGAAGGAATATTGCAGTGAACATTTAGTTCAGTTTTTTGGAAAATTATTCAGCCCAGATTTTACCCAAGTATGTAAGATTAAAGGATGTTTTCTTCAGGTCTGTTCATTTTAGCTGTTTTGTCAACGTTTGACCATCCATATATTTGCTTTCCAGTCACTTTAAGGTGCAGAGAGAAAGTTGAGGAACCTGACTTGCTTCAACATGAAGAAAATATCATTATTCATGTCCTGAAAACACAAACAGTAGTCCGTAAAAAGAGTTTAATCTGTGCTTGGTTCTGAAGATCATGCTTTACTGACGTTTGCTTCTGGAGTCATGTTGATCTGAGCGCTGCTTTTATCTTGCATAGATATTATCATTAAGTCTCTGTTTATACATAATCAAGGCTAGCTTATTTGTATAGAGCGTTTCATACACAAAGGAAACTCAAAGTAGTTTTCAAAGACCTTAAGATGAAAGGAAAAAAAAAACTTAAAAAAAAAACAAAAGAAATTAATGAAAACAGCAATTAAAATGCATAATAAAATCACCAAAAAGTAGATTTGGACAGAAAAAGGAATAAAGCAGAGCTCAGAATAGATATGTAAAGAGAGTGCAGTAAAATTAGACAAAGCAAACAAAGGCCTGGAAAAACACAAGTTTTTGGAATAAATAAAGATGCTGTTTAAACAACCATTAAAAAAAAAAAAAAGTTCAGACAAGAAAAAAAAAAAAAAGATTTATTGCTATTTTTGCTATTTTCTCATTTCAATGAATATTAAAATAGAAGAATATTGATGTATACAAATGGAGTTTACTGTTTACTCACAAGAACAGGAGACTTTATGTTCAACTCAAGTTTATTTATGAAGCTTTATTCATGAAGTTTATTATGTTGAAAACAGTGAAAAGAGATAAAAATGAGATGAAAATGAGATAATAATAAAATTATACTATAAGACAGGAACAAATACACTTTAAGTAAAAGAAAAAAGCACAAATGAATTATTAAATAACATGTCCTGGCTCAACATGTCCTTTTTACCGTGTTTACCTCTTCACTCATTACTTTCTAGAATCTGGGATTTGAGTTCAAAGTTACTCTGCCTTGTTTTTTTTCCCCAAAGGTAAGAAACTAGATTACTTTCACAATATTCTTTCAAATGAAATCGAAACTTTTTTGTGCTATTTTTTTAGTACTCATCTATGATGATAAACATAATAAGCAATAAGAGATTTCAGCTTTACTGGCAATTATTTAGTCAAAAATCAAAACAGTCTTACTTTATATTATATTTGAGGAATGTGTTTTCTTTTCCACATATTGATTAGTCATCGATTTTCGTGTCCAATTCCCTCCCTGACTCTCTTATCTGGGCTCTGCACTGGCACGATGAGAACCCCGGCTTATTGGCTGGGTTAATTTTGTGTTATATTACAACTGAAGATCCGTTTTACGAGTCTGGACTCATAAAATGTTAAAATGTTCAGGAAATAAAAGCCGATAGTTAACTGTAATAATTTACAAATGTTCACACTTAAGTTGTAAAGGGAAGTGAAGAGAAAGGTGATCAGAAGGGAGAGAAAACTCAAACCTGAGCCAGGAAAACATTGTCTGCTCCCATTTTTACTTATATTTGAGACCCAGCTTTCTTTCAAAAGGAGGATTGTTTCAACCTTTTTATCTTCTGTTTTTATTTTCTTCATGCTCAGATATGTGAACTGATAATTAAAAGAAGCTGTCTCTGGGACTGCTGCTTCACATGTCCTCCCCAGCCTTCAAAAACAGCTGTGTAATCATTTGTTTGGCCTTGTTAACAAGTATTTAAGTGACATAACAGGAGTGTAATGTACAGGATTGTGTAGAGACTATTTGTCTACTAGCATAGCATCCAGACTGAGTCTGTGCAGCCACTGTGTTTGCTGCAAAAAAAGGAAGAAAGAAAAAGAAGAAGAAGGTATTTTAATGTCTTCACCCCAATGTGAACATTGTGTATTGTGATACATGGTAGTAGACTTGGATAAGAGCATGTGTGCTCTGCAACCTTCAATGGTTTTAAGGGGAAAAAAACAGCATAAAGGTCAAGCTTTACATAATTTGAAAATGTCTCCCCTCGTTTTTCTGCTTTGCATTTCTAACTCAGGTGTACTTTATATTTGATGACAAAACTTGAACCTCTGTAATTTCTCTCCTAAATCACTATGTCAGAACAGACTTGAGACATGCTTCAGCCTTGGACTTTAGTAATGCTTTTAGTGGTAAAAATAGCCACTTTGTCACATTATTTCGATGTCATTTTTCTTAATATAGAGCAGGTATTTTGAGAACATCCAAAGTACACTACAGGAATTGTGACCATTAATCACAAGGCTGCCAAGACAGTTCCTTTGGTGAGGGAATGTTGTTGTCTTTTTTCCTTTTTCGTGGAACATTAGAACACCATGTTCATTTCTCAGTTTTGACACAAGTTCAGAAACTTGCTCTTGTTTTTGATATCTTGACATTTCTCCAAATCTATTCATACAATAAAGCAGATGATGATGATACTTATTTCACATTTTTCTACACTTATTTTATTTAGTGGCCTTCCAGCTTCAACAAAACAGGGCATTTCACTTTAATCTTGTGTGCTTAATCACATATTGGCTTCAAAGGAGCAACCTAGTTCTATTTTTCATACTGTATCAAAGCAGCTTAGTGAAATTAAAAAGAAAAAAAATGTGGTAGCATTATTCCAGATAAGTATTTCCAATTTGTATCACTGTCAAAAAGCGTGAATTTCAACTGAACACTGGCAGGAGTCGAGTAATATGAGACATATCATGACACAGGCAACATTCAATAAACTATAATATTCTGTCATACTTTTAAACAGGCAGCAATATTCCATTTTACATCCAATTTCATGGTAACTCAGAACTCAGCACCATATGTATGAAATTTCAGTAAAAAGCACCAGTTTACTGTTTTATTCAGCCAGAACATTCCAGATTTCCATTTGCACTTAAACTTTAACTGTAACTTTCAACATAATGGCACTAGTTTTTGCAAAAGGAGCAAAGGAATTTGCATTTTTCCATCCCAACAGAAATACATTAATATTGGTCAGATGCACCAAGGACATCCAATGTTTCCAAAAAACAATTGAATTTTTGGTGGCTAGGCTCAGGTCTAATAAATATCCACTTAGAAGCCGTACAAAAGATACTGGGGGTAATAAAATAACTTAATCCTCCCCTGCAGAATCAGAGCCTACAGCTGTATAGGGACGATGGGGGAATTACTTGAAGGCATGTTGCTCTTTAAATTGACCAATAATCAGATGGAATGAACCAAGCAGAGGGGTGAGAGTGGACATAAAAGCACCTCACATGAAATTTCTCCTTTGAGTCGCCTTACTAAATGAAATTGCTTGCGGGACTTGGTGAAAATTAAGTAAATCCTTATCAACACTCGCATTTGATCCTCCTTCAGGGTGGCGTCTGACCCTGAGTGTCCGTCAGAGGTGAAACATTTCAGCATCCATCTATGTTCCTCTCTGTACAGTTTGGGCTCATCAGCCGCAGCTATTTTCTCTGTGAAGTCATTGTGATAAACTGATGATCTTTAGAGCATTCGGTCCTTTTCTCTGCTCCTCATACTGTATTCCCAACTGACATTTTGGAGCCGGGCATCTCCATGTATGCAAATCTTTGTCACTACAAGTTCTAAGATTTTTGTCAACTGAAAAAACAAACAAAAAAAAAGAAAAAAAGGACTCCACATAAGTAAACATGCAGATTTAATCTGTTTATTTTAATGTGAGTTACTGCTGTTTGTGTGCAACAGCTGGTGCCTTCCTTCAGTTATATTTCAGCTGAGGTGTTTTCTGCTCTGTTAGCTCTGCTTCAAAATAGCCTTGATGCATCTGCTCTTGCTGGCAAGTCTCAGAGGAAGTGGAAGTGACGTGATACAGCAGCACCATGTCAGCCATTTGACGCCGCCCATCCTTTATAAAGGAGAAGACGCTGTGAGATACAGCATCACGTGATCTTGAAACCACAACTTGTAATCCAGCCAAGCTGGCAACACTCACAAGCACTCCACTTTCAAAATATTCACTGTGGGACATGAGGCCAGTCTGAGGACTGGAGCTAAACTGCAGAAAAACTGGTCCACAGCTTTTGTGTTGCATGTGCGACCCATTGACTGTAAACTATGGACCCACAGATTTGTACAGAGCGCCTTTGACGCCCATGTTGCAAAGAGGCGGGACAAGCTGTTGTTTACGTCACTTGTTTCACTTTTTTTATTGTAAAACTTTGACCTGTCTCTTGGTCTGAAGAGAATATGTAAAAATCATCACCTCCAAATTGTAGAGCAATGAATCAAATTTACAGACAGCGCATAGGGTTGTGCTTTCAGCATTTCATCCATGTTTAACTTGAGCATACATTGACCCCTTTAACCTCAGAGTGGTTTCTGCAGAAAGCTGCCCTCATGGGAGCTCCATCTTTTCCTCTACCCCATAGCTCTAATCAGAATATTGTTCCTAAATGTTTCATGAACTTGGCACAGACTGAGTGTAACTCAACAGGAATGCATGCTCCTCAAAGCACGCATACTGTAGTACTGTGCTCGTGGACACACCCGGGCTCACACGCAGCTCTCACTGCATCTGGTTGTGCATTGTTTCTCGGTCGAGGCAGACCCTCAGATCAGGTCAAGCTGTCGCTCCTGCAGAGCTGAGTTGTGCTGCAGGCAACTAATCTCCCCTCCACAAGGCTGAAAGGGTTTTAAAATGAGAGGCTCCACTTAGCCAGCCCTGTCAGAAAATTCCATAGCAGTTTACCGTAAGAAGCATAGCTGGGGAGAGAATAAGAGGGGGTCTGTCTTACTTTCCATAAAGATGAGAGATTAGCAAGATTGTCAGAGATCTTATGCCGCTATCAGATGAGACTATAGCTTTAATGAATTGGGTCTCATCTGGCCAAATGAAGTATGGGAGATTAGCTCCAGACTGTCAGCTTGTTTCCACTAAGCTTCTCAGAGCAAGATGGCTTTTTTGGCCTCTGAGACTTAAAATGTTCTCATTTTAATCAAACCATGGAGTGCAAGGATAAGATTTTTTTTTTTCTTCAAGCTGTCTCCTACACATAATTTTTTGGTATCTTCATTTTTTTCCCCCTCTTTTACAAGATGTGAACTTCAGATGAGAGAACAAGTCACATGTTTCTGCCTGAATGCAAATTTTTAAAAAATGTTTGAAAAGTGCATAAAACTTGTATATAAAACTGAAAAATTAAGCTATTTGTAAGAGTGGAGCAGATTGATTTGATTTCCTTTTTTTTTAAAAAAAAAAAAAAAAAAAAAAAAAAAAAAACCTTTTCCCCAAAGCCCAACTTTAAAAACAAAAACCAAACAAATTGACAATTTTCTTGAGTTCCAA
>JBAMYA010046657.1:0-10887 GCA_037176975.1 Arrhamphus sclerolepis | reverse complement strand
CCCTCCCCCAGTGTGTCATTGGTCTGATCAGCCACTATTTAAGTCCCCTGTGTTTGTTGTGTGTCAGTTTGTTTGTTAAAGCACAATTTTTGGTTTAAGTTTAGTTTCTTTGATTTGACTTCTTTTAAGGGCCCTGTAATATTTGTTTTTGAATTTGTTATTTTTGGGAATAAACCCATTTTTCTTTTTGAAAACCAACACCTGTGTCCTCATGTTTGACCGGCTCGGTCCCTCACAATGCTTCTACACTGAACATACAGAATGTCTGTCCTGTTATTATTCAGTGCACACTGGTGAGTATTTCCCCACAAATGTAACAGTACTGGATCAAAGGGGACTATTGTTGACATTCAAGCAAAAGAGCTCCCAAATTGTCACTTCAAAAGGTGGAATAGGCTTTTCAAATTCCTCCTGCTGTTCATGCTCACATCTACTGGTCATCATCTAAGCAATGGTAGTTAACACTGCTGCACCAATTTTCTTTTCTATTTTAGTAGAAAAAAGGTTATCAGGGAGTGATTTGTACAGACAATAGACACATCTGTATTCCATTCAGTCTGAGTATCATCTGCAATGAAAGTTTATGCCATGCTGAATAAAAACACATAACGTTTTACTCAGTCTGTTAATGCATGTCATACAGTGCAAACAGAGCCAGCATTTGTCAAATTCTGTGTTGAAGCTGGACTCCATCAGGGCTGGTTTATTGTCACAGATTGATAAGCTTTAAGGAC
The DNA here is from genome assembly GCA_037176975.1 of Arrhamphus sclerolepis. Classification (NCBI taxonomy): domain Eukaryota; kingdom Metazoa; phylum Chordata; class Actinopteri; order Beloniformes; family Hemiramphidae; genus Arrhamphus; species Arrhamphus sclerolepis. Next base: position 10,153 of record JBAMYA010046657.1, on the reverse strand, counting down.
AGAGCTTCTTAGCACAGTTAAGGGATAGAAGAGATCCAATTTGGTAACCTCATGAGTCCATGTCTGCTTTTTGCAGCAGGGATGAGAATCAGAATCTCAGAATCTGAGACAATTGGTCTCAGTCAGAAAAAGGGTAGAATGTCCTCTCCAGGTCGGGAGTAAAATTCTGCCTCAAGTGGAGGAGTTTAAGTATCTTGGGGTCTTAGTCACAAGTGGGGGAAGAATGGAGCAAGAGATTTGCAGGTGGACCGGTGCAGCATCTGCAGTAATGTGGATTCTACACTGCTGAATCGAAAGGTGGATCTATGTTTCAACCCTCATCTTGATCACCAACTAAAAGAATCAGATGAAGGATAGAAGCAGTTCAAATGATTTTCCTCTGCAAAAAGACTCTTGAAAATAGGGGAGAAGTTCAGTCATTGGGAAAAAAAACTCCCCATCATGAGGAGACAACTCATGTCTGGAAATTGAGGGATCTGGTTATGATGAGACACCTCCATGATCCAAACCCAGACAAGCAGAAGTTCATGGATAGATGGTATCCAAAAGTACTGACAACTATTGAAACCAATAAACTGATTCTGTATTGGTGTAATAATAAATAATTATCTGAGCCTAACCTGTTTAAAAATTTCATCAAAGCTTGGCCTCTTGATCGGATCTTCATTCCAACATTCGCTCATCAGGTTTAGACACTCGGTGGGAGCTTCATCAATAGAAACAACTGGTCTGCAGAGAGGAGGAGGCTTCTTCAGACGCTCTATGATCTCTGAGAAAAAACAGGAAGTTACAAACAGGCAATCAACAAAGAAGAAATTAGAGACAGAGACAGGCAGTCAGAGACACAAATGCAGTCCAGTCTCACCATGGGCAGGCATGTCCATCATGGCGTACGGAGGTATTCGTGAGACGACTTCCTGTATGATGATTGCGAAACTAAAGACGTCCCCTGCAAACGAACCAGCACGGACTGGATTCCTTAGGAGTTCTGGAGCAGTCCACAGCAGGTCTGACAGACAGAACCAGAATGACACCTGTCATTTTATTGAGTCATTTGGTTGACATCATTCAGGTGTTTTAACTGGATGGAGAACATGAGAAACATCAGACTGGACCAGAGAGGTATCTAGTGAACTGCCAAGGTTGGTGCGATGTAGGCAGCAGAAGATGTCCTCTTTCAGTTTGAGTTTTCAGATCGCAAGCAGAAATGCAGCACCATCTCAGCTCCATCTATGGTGACATTCCAGTTTGACATTTATGTTTACTTGGTGTTTATGTCAATGGTAAACTGAAAATGTCACAAAACTTTTTTTTTTTTTTTTTAGCAATATGAGTAATGAACTTTCAACTCAGACTAATTCAGTAAAATATTTTTGCAGAATCCATTATTCAAAATCAAAGGAGTCAAAGATCCTGTGATGGATTGGCAGATGTACCTTTGCCTGATGCCTAAAGAGAACTTGGACAGGCTGAATGGCAATTGATGGATGAATGGAAAAGCAAAGTCAGGGTGAAGTATTTTCAACTATATTGCCTGATTGAGATGGATTCAACATGGCTGAGGGCTCACTGGCTCATCTACTACCTTTGTCTGCAATCCTTAAATGCATCTTAGAAGCATACTCTAATACAGGGGTTGGTAACCTGTGGCTCAGGAGCCACTTGTGGCTCTTTCATCCCTCTGCTGCAGCTCCCTGTGGCTTTGGAAAATAAATAATAAATACTCACTTTAAATTTTATTTTATTTTTGTTTCTTAAATGTAATTCTAAATGTGAAGATTATGCTGTTCTTGTAACATTGAAATAAAGCGTGTTTAATTTTTTTTGTCACTCAAAATATGTGTCACATGTGACACCCACAGGCTTGTAAATTTCAACCCCAGGTGGGCCAGCCATGGATAAACCCAAGAAAAGAAAAGTTTCTGAAGAAAACAGAAGATTTCATGCTACGAGGGCAGATTCATTTGTAGGAGGCTCTCTTCCATTTACTGGCATTGTCATAGTGAATCCTGGTATCAGAGCTCCATTGATGATGGCTTTTTATAGTTGTGGTCACTCAGGGTCAGCTTACTCAGAGTTAACTGAATCAACTCTCAAGAGTTTCTTGAGTCAGAGGTTGTTGATTCCTTGTTTTTTTTTTTTTAACCTTCTTGGTTGAATCTCCTTTCTGAAACAGTCAGGGGTTTGTTTCACAAAAGAGGTTCAAAAAACTCTGAGACCAGAAACTGAGTTTCTGGTTTCAGATTAGATGTTCAGAGCTGGTGCACACACCAGGCTCACAGAGCAGATTTGAGACCACCAGGGGACCATTTTTACCACATCATAGCATTATTGAACTTACATTGTGACAATGATGTGTTACATTGGTGAGCAAAGCTTTCAAGGTTAGATGGGTCTGTTACAAACTCAAGGTCCTCTGTGAAGATAACTGTTGAAACTGTCCTCTGTCATTGTGGTTATTTTTTACCTTGTGGTTCCTCAGAAAGGTTGATGTTCAGAGACTGGAGGATCATAGGAACCCCATAATCTGTGATCTTCAGAACAAAACGACCATCAACCAAACAGTTAGTGGACTTCAGACGGCCATGACTCAAACCTCGCAGATGAAGGTACTTCATCCCCTGAAACAGAGAGACAAGCAGCCGTTGAAACATGCCCATGGCCTGTACCAGGAGTTGAGTTGCATGTTGAATCACGTATGGGCTTAGTTTTCTATGTTGTTGAGTGCAAAGTGGTATGGCCGGGAAACTAAAGCAAAGAGAAGGATAACTGGTCATCCACCATGACAACCAGGTTCTTAGTTACCTTCCTTGGAGCAGCAGTAGTAGAGGCAATGTTTATGTTTAAATTGTGATTGAAAGAATCATAGGAAGAGACAACCAACACTTCAGTCTTGGACAGGTTAAGTTGAAGGTGGTGTTCCTTCATCCCTAGAGTGGCTAACCTAAGGCTGTGCACAGTCCTCATCATGAAAGACCCCCAGAAGAGAACAGTACTATCCAACTACTGGTATATAAGCTGCCTCAGCACCACATGGAAGCGCCGATAAGGCATCATAGCAGCTTAGATGAGTAGGCACATGGATCAATGCACGAGCAAAGCACAGAATGGGATTGGAAATAACACCAGAGGCCAAGCAGCAGGTACTGGCCAACAGGGCTGGTGCCTGAGACTGCAAGTCCAGAAGCACCAATCAGTGCATTGCTGAAATGCCACATCCAGATAGCCGGCATAATACATAGAAACATCTACATCCAGTATGGACTGGAGGTCCCAGAGTCAAGATGAAAGAGACCACCAAAGCTGATGGAGAAATAGTGGGTCAAGATCCTGCGGGACTTCCAGATCTAGACTGACAAACTGGTGAGGGCTAACTAGCCTGACATGGTGGTGGTAGATAAACAACTCTGGTGCTCCAGCAAATCCCTGTGACCCTGCATAGGAATTAATGGGTAGAGATGATGGATGGATATATCTTATATTACTGTTATTATCTTTTATCTTTGTGTTCCTGGTTTTGGTCTCATGACAGAAATTCCTAGATAACTAAGCTACTGAGACAGATGTTTCCCCTCCCTGGTTCTGGTTCTGATGGATGTAGACATACATGTCTCAAAGGAAAAATTGATTACTTTATCTTAGTGTCATCTAGCAGCTGCAATCTTCCATGTCTGCTGTAAGCATAAATCAGACAAAGTAAGTTCCAGTTCCTGTTCTGGTGGAACAACTGTATAGCGCTTATGGTACTATGATACACAACAAAAGTGATGGCACTTGCTGACAAAAATACAATGGATGTCAGAGACTGAGATGCTTAAGACAAAGTAAGAAAAAGTTAATCTGAGACAGTGTTGTAAACCTCAACACCTGTTGGAGGATCCACAGAGCTAAAAAGTTCATCTGTGCTGTTTTGGTAATGTGAACGCAGGTCTACTTTTGAGTCATATGCACCGTTTGGTCTATACAGAATGACAACAAATTTGGTCTGTCTTTCTAACCCTGTTGAAAATTAAACGGGTGCACCTTGATGAGGTCCATGAGCAGTGAAGACTTGAACATCCAGTCTAGCCTCATGTCGCTGTCGGCCAGTAGGTCTGACAGACTTCCTCGAGGACAGTGTTCCACCACCAAAGCCAGGATCCCTGAATCCAGGAACAGACCCAAGTACAGGTTCAGGTTCTCATGCCGCATCTCTCGTAGCTGAACACCAAAGAGAAAATCCAATAAAATCTCCGTTAGTTTCCTGCTGTGATGGTGTTTAGATGTCAAATAAAAAATATGCCTTTATACTGGTCAAGACTCATCAGCCTACCTAGTTGATCTACTGCGGTCTAATCATCACCCTACCTGGTTGATCTACTGCGGCCTAATCATCACCCTACCTGGCTGAACAAGGTCTGAGTGTTCTGGCTGACATCTGCCACTGTCTTTCCAGAATGGATCTTCTTCAACCAAACCCAGTCACCCTAGAAACATCACAGCCAATCAGAACAGAGAGAACAGGGATGAGAGTACAGGTACCAGTATGGGTGCAGACAGAAATACAGACATTGTTATATCTGTACAGGTAACTGTAGTGACATGTGTACACATGTACCTCCAGTATTCCGATGTTGGAACTCTCAGGATTTGTCAGGATGTAACTTCTAGCTATGGAACGGAGTGGAGTTTTCACTTCCAGAAGACTCTTCATGATCGACTCTTCGCAAAGTTTCTACAGAAACAAAGATCTGCTTGTAAACATCCACACCCAGAAATTAAGGAATAATTAACACTTGTTCATGTTACATAAGAGTACAGTACAATAAACTAAAACCATCAAAGTTAAACAGCAGAACCACTGAAAGGAGCAGAATAACAAACGTAAAGGACAGACTTTGAGTCTCAAGTTGTTAGTGCATAAAACAAATAATTAAGTAAAAAATATAAAGGAACTTTTCAAATTTCACCAACAGGGACTACATCCTAAGTCTGCTTGTTTCACCAAGAGACTTATGTGACATGCAACAAGTCACATCAAGTTTTTTTGCTCTATGGACTAAAAGAGAAATCTTATAGACCCTTAATTTTTGCCTTTATACGAGTTAGTAGTTACTTAGTAGTTCAGCCTGTTGGTGATTGGCTTGGGAACCAAAAGGCTGCCAGTTCAAGACCCACATGGATCACTATAAATTTGTAAAGTGTGGACTGGAAGTTAGAGAGGTACTGGTTCACCTCCAGACCACTGCTGAAGTGCCCCTGAGAATGATGCTGAACCCCCTTCTCCCCATTGCTCCCTGGCACTTTAATGGGTCAGTGCAATAAAGGTAGTTATGACTTGGAAGATGAAGAGGACAGATGTCCCTCTACTATTTTGTGATTCTGAAACAGGAATGTTCAGAAAATACAACAGAATCCTCAATTTGGACCCTGATTGATTGAAAGTGATATCCATCAGGAATGAGAGAGAGACTGGTTCTTTCATTTTGATTACTTTAGTTGTCCATCAGTTTACAGTATGTGTGCTATGCACGACATTTAAATATCTGCCTTTAAGTTTAGATTTAATTTAATGAAATAAAACATGTTATTTGGCTAAACAATAAATATTAAGCATTTATTACATTTTTCTTGATGATGTTGGTATAAGTGGCTGGTGGGTTTTTAAAAGCTGTAAAGGTGGGAGGTAAGAAAACCCTGGTACACATTCTGGTGTGAGTATAAAGAACTAACCAGTGTCACCAGTACAACCAGTACCCAAGTATACATGAAGGCAACAGGTCCTGACCTTCTTGCTGACTTGAGTGTCGATGAAGACGATGTCATCCAGAGTCAGGACCAGCTTGGTGATATTCACTGATCTCCTGTACTTCCTGTACACACAGATGATTATCATTATTGTCAAAAGTATCATGATCAGTTCCAGTCAGGTCCAAATGATGAAACAGATTGCATTTACCATCCTTTTTTTTTTTTTAACCATACTTTATAAAGGTTACACACAAAGTCAGAGGTGGCTGTTTAATGTCATCTCAGACCACCATCAAGAGATATGTACCCCTCCCTGAGTCTGGTTCTGGTTCTGATGAAGGACCTTTAGCTATTAACCAGGTTTTTTCTCTCTTCTTAGTTAATTTCCCTTTGTGGATTAATAAAGTATCTTTAAATTTAACTGAATTGTCTCCTCATAGTTGATCAGAATGGAGGATTGAACTGAAGTGAAGATTTGATGAATCTGTTGGGTACCTCAGCTAGGAACACATTTATGAATCATACTCTAGTACTCTGCACCACTCACTGAATTCCTTCTGATTCCAAATTCAAACTGGTCTTACTGAGTTACAACGAACTGGAATAAACTTGGACTGTAGACTTTCTTCTGTGTAAAGTTCCTTAAAATGACTTTTGTTGTGAAGGGAAGTTCTGCCAATAAAGGTTAAATATATCTTTGTGTGTGTGTGTCTGCGCATGTGCATGCTGTAACCTGATCCAGATTAAAGAAGCTGCCACCAGAACACAGAGCAACAGAAAGATGAAGAACATGGTGGCCACATCCATGCCTGCAGAGAACACATTCAGTCATTAAAGTCATCAAATCGATCAATCTGACATGTTTCTGATCACCAAAGACAACAAGCGGGTGCAGCAGAAAATCCTGCAGTTTTATTAGTATCTTCAGTGTGTGGTAGAGCTGCTAAGCTGTGGGTGAAATCATCTGAGAGATCAATAACTATTCTGATTCGTCCCAGATTCTTCTGGCATCTGATTTCTTTTTTAGACTTAAACTGCTAACTGGCTAGTGCTGCTAGCATGTAATGATTAGGGGTAGGGTGGTGGGAGTGGTTTTCATTGGGATTCCCATCAGTTAACACACCTCAGAACAAATCATCAAGATTGTTGTTGGGTTTTTTTTAATGTATATAAATCCCTGCATATGATTTCTAAATGTCCTGTTTTAGTATATTTAAGTGACTTTACAAAGATCTGGAATAATAACCATGAAACCACAGATATAAGGATCAGACTAATTCAGTTGTCTTTAGGACAGACGTGTTAACATTTATTGACAGTTGAGTGTCATAACTACACAAACAAAGCAAAAAATGATAAATAACTTGTAAATATCAAATTACCATTGTCTAAGGTTGAAGGGAAATGTAATTTAACAAGCCACAGTATTCTTTAATAAAAGAAGCTATAGAAGCTATATTAAATTATGAATCATCAAGAAGAGCTGGGATCAATTAGGTGCTGTTCTTCTGCCTACAACTTTTGTAATGTCACTTTGACCCCACATGCAAGTTTTTATATGTTTTTTTTTTCCTGCAAAAGTTATTCCTTTGAATGCTACTTTCATTGTTTTGCAAATATTTGAAATGAAGAAATTAAATCACGTGATCTACTTGTATAGTTTTATAAGAGTAAAGCTGATATGGATTTTGATTTATTTTCATCTGTTTCTCCATTTTAAAATCTTGGTTTTTAATATTGCTTTGTCTCCTTTTTCTTGATGCTGCCTTTACTTCCTGTTTTAGTTTGAAAGTCTGTTTCTTTGTTTAGATCTGGTTTGACTTCCTTGTCCATCTGTCCTAACTGTTCACACCTAAGTCTCTTCAGCAAATATGACAGTAAATATGGTTTTTCTCTTCTACAAGCCCCATCATGTTTTTGTTTGATCCAACAGAGCCAGAGTTCCCCATGAACTCACCTCCGCTGCAGGCCTCTTCTGGACTGAACCAGCAGAAACTGGCTTTGGAGGGACTTCCTCCCGGGAAGTAGAAGGAGCGGGACAGCGGTCTCAGACCGCCAACCGTTCCATCAGCGTGAGTCGGTGCCAGTGTGTGTGTTGGAACCAGGCGATCGCCATCGCTATCCAACACCACATATCTGGCCTGAAGGCCCCGCCCATCCTTACCTCCATACAACTCCTGAGAAAGACAGGGAAAAACCCCTGAAACCAATGACATCATCCCAAAGTCATGTGACTGATGAGGCCACAGATAACATGAGGCCTAAGTATGTGACCCTTCTTGGTTTCTGTTTTTGTTTGTTTGTTTGTTTCCAGATTACACAAACCAATTGTGCTTCCATGGTGATTAGATGGAGACAGTTAGGAGAGGACTGTCCACTGATGGAAGCTGAGTATTTATCTTCCTGCATCTATTCTCTTCCTGTGTGATATATATGTATATTTACATAGATATATGTGTACATATATATATATATATATATATGTGTGTACACATTGTTTGGAAGCTGCAACAGAAATAATCTTCAGTATTTCAGGTAAATACCATATATTCAGTGAGCTTTAAAGACCAAACCTTGAAAGACCAAACTCCACAACTATCACGTGCTGCTGCAGATTCTGTCATCGAGGTCACCATAATCCTGCTAATCCTGGTAATTCTGGTAACCTTAATCCTCTTTAGGGTTAACATCACAAACTGGGACCCTGTTGTCCATTAAACTAATGCCTTTATGTCTTAAAATGGCTCTGAAATTTCTGTTCTAGGGCCTAAGATTATTTAGAGAGCTTCTGAAGGAGGAATGGCGCAGTGCTGCTGCCATCAGATTACAAATGAGCTAAAATATTTCATGAAACACTAATATGTCTTACTGTCAAAGTTACATATGTTTCCTGTCTTCTACTGTGAATGAAATCTGGGTTTAAAAAACTTCTGTGTTTTTTACATTTTATACAGCATTCCAACCTTTCTGTAGTTTAAGTGAAATAATGTAAATGTTAAATGTAAAACCTGATGATGAAACTTGGATAGTTATATTAAGACTATTCATATCCCATAGCCCATTAAAACTCAACTCAAAATATGGAGTAAAGTAAAAGGAGAACATAAACTGGATGACAAAATATAGATTTTACAGTGGTGTGCATTTGACCCTGGGTTTAGGCCTAACCTCATAGATGGTACATTTAAGCACTGGATTCAAAAGGGCATTTCAACTTTTTACTCACTTACACATAATGGAAAAATAAAAGATTTTGCCAGTTTAAAAACAGATTGCCAATTAAATAACTCAGACTATTTTGGATATCTTCAAATATGTAACTACCATCAACAAAATATTGTCTCCAAAACTGATATCCATGATCCAATTTTGATTATTTTCTTGAAGGCTTATAAAAACACACTTGTTAAAGGTGCTATTGGTAAATTTTTATGACAAGAATTCCCATTCAACTTTTTATATCAAAGAAAAATGGGAAAAAGAATAGTGATATCAAATGATGAATGGTTGAATGCCTGTGAAGCCGTGTGGAAATGTACAAGCTCTCATAAATGGCAGGAGTTTAGTTGCAAGTGCCTGGTTCGCTTTTTCATAACACCAATGCAAAAGGTACATTTTACTTCAGGCATGTTGGAGGCAGTGTGGGGTTAGGGGGGCAGGGCACTGGCATATATTTTGGGAATGCCCCAACATAAAATCTTTCTGGGTTGATGTCCAGAAAGCTATGGTTAATGTATTTAATATTAAGATGCCTCTGCAGTTCTGTACTCTATTCTGTACTCCCACATTGTCTCAGTGGACAAATATTGTAAATTACATTTATATAACGGAGGCCATTACATTTTCAATACAAAGGTTTTTGTTAAATTATGAAGCGATTGGGTTATGTACGTAGAGCTATTACAACCAGACTTTGTTGAAATCACCTGTATTTAGGAACTGGGCTTTAAAGAGCCTACTTGTGTTTTTATTTATTTATTTTTTTTCTAAGATCCTTTGTGCACACTTCTCTCCCCTTGTTTGTTTATTTCTGTTTAGTTCAGACTGTTCACTTAATTTCTTCTCATAAAAAAAGAAAAACAAAGTGGATATTGCCTAGAGATATCAGTATTGTACATTTCTGTACTAAACTCCACTTTCAAAAATAAAGAATAAAAAAAAAATGAAAGAGCCCTACCATTTCCATCATAGGTAACCTCAACTATGAGAGACAAAATGAGGAAAGAAATCCAGAAAATCACATTGTCTGATTTTTAAAGAATTTATTTATGAATCATGGTGGAAAATAAGTATTTGGCCAATAATGAAAGTTCATCTCAGTACTTTATTCTAGAGCCTTTGTTGTCAATGACAGAGGTCAAATGTTTTCTGTAAGTCTTCACAAGGTTTTCACCTCTGTTGCTGATATCTTGGCCCATTCCTC
>JBAMYA010046656.1:0-10887 GCA_037176975.1 Arrhamphus sclerolepis | reverse complement strand
ACACACATGTATATATATTTTTTTTATTATTTTAATCCCCAAGGGGAAATTCAGACTCCACATTTGACCCATCTGGGCTGTTGCTAGACCCAGAGCGGTGGGCTGCCATGGTGTGGCACCCGGGGAGGGGGTGGGGCTTTCAGGTGCCTTGCTCAGGGGCACCTCATCCATGGATGTGGACGTGGGGAGGCACTTGCTCAGTGCTCCACTCGCCCACATCACTGGTACCAGCCGGGGATTGAACCGGCGACCCTCTGGTTGCCAGCCCAGTTCTCTAGCTGGTACACCCCTTCATCTATTGTCGGACTCTGTGGTTTAAAACACTTTCTAGTAATTGCTTTCTTTGCGGCAGCACTCAAAATCAAAAACAAATATTTGGTTTCATGGATTTTTTTTTTCTTTTTTTGCGCCAAACTAGAAGGAGCTGAAACCACAAATAATTTGTGGAATAATATGTCACTGTGATTTTAAAAAGGGTTAAAATAATGCACACACACACACACACACACACACACACACACACACACACAGACCTGTGTTTGAGATGAAAGCCGTTTTTGGTGGGTCCCTTCTGACAGACTCCAGAGGAAGGGGGTCGCTGAGCTTTTGAAGGAGAATCACTTCAGTCTTATCTCCGAAAATACTTGACCTGAGGCACAAGCCATGAAAATACATTAAACCTGAGAAAATATTTATATGCTGGACTCAATTCAGCTGAGGCTGTTTGCTGAAAATTCTCTTGTTCTTGCAGAAACCACTTACAGGTCGGCCATCTCGCTCTCATCTGCCTGAGGGAAGAAGTTCTGCCCATCTGCCAGAATGTGCTTGATAAGATCCTCATCTGCCAGTGGAAAGCAGCCTGATTTCAGGTTCACACTTCAGAGTACAATACTAGTGACGTATAATTACACTCCCGATAAAGTAAGCAGTGTCCATGTCGATGTAAAATCATGACTTTCTCACCAGAACGTGGCCTCAAAATTCAAAATTAGTGTGAAATAAGTTTTAAATATCTTCTGCCATGTAAAATAAGCTAAATATGATCACTGAAAGTTTCACATCTGTACATATTCCGGGCATACACAACAATTTAATACCTAAATTGTGAAACTGTGTCTAATTTCACATTAGTCTTCTTGCTTTGGTTACCAGATGAGGTGAAGTATTTGTTGTGCTGGTCAGTGCCCTTCTCGTCATCGGGGCCGAAGGTCAAGTCGACGCCCAGGTGTCTGCTCCCCTGACCCCTCTTCAGCCTGGGCACCCCTGCACCGTGTCCCGCCCCTCCCACGACCGACACGTCGCTCAACAGCTCCGGCCAATCCCTGTCGTCCGTGTCCCCCTCCGCCATGTCCCAACTGTCTTCGCTGAAATACACAGTGGTGAGACGTTTGGTGCTGCCGTGCAGTTTTTATTTCGCTCAGTGTTTATAATTAGGATATTGTTTATAAGTGAGAAAATCACAACAATTTAAATTTATTCTGTTCAGCAGAATCTCAGATTCAGCATGAGCCATTATGAAAATATTTTTGTCTCTTTCTTTTTTTAATGCTGACAACTTGTTTATTCTCTCCAACCCCGAAACTGCCAGTTGCACTTAGCACGTGTTTAATTTGAAGCACCAACCACAGCAACAGTAATTTACCTTTTGATTGATGGAGTGGGCAAATCCACATTTGTTTCCTCTGAGTTGGTCTGAGAAATAGAGATGAGTAAATGGTTGGCTGCACAGAAAGCCTGACAGAATCAATCTTTTGAAACCTTTTGTTTGTCCAAAGGCTCTACCTCGCCATTAAAAAAGAGGAAGGAACTCCCTGCCATGGAGTTGTCCAGGAAGTCATCAATCTCCACCGACTCCTGGTCCACTTGTGCTGGTACCTGCTCCACAGTGACACACTAACATTCACACACACAAGAAAGGAGAAAATTGAGCTTTTTTTCTTTTGGCTTTTGTGAGGTGCAACAGTAGAACTGTGTTTTATTTTTAGCCAAGTTTGTATTACTGCACCTTGCTGCGGCTCATTCTGAATATTGTGAAGACAAGCAGGTAGAGAGGGTAGATGATCAGACAGGTCACCAAACCTGCTGCCACCGTCTCCCCATCTAATGAGGAAAACCTCGACACTGCCCTGGGGCTGCATGACAAGATGACATCCAAGTGCAGAAAACAAATCATTACATATTGCACAAGGGAAATTCGTGAGGACAGATGGACGGGAAAGCAAACGCTCATTCCTCTACCTGTATCTCTTGTCCACCACAATGCTGTACCACAGAGTGTTGGCCAACAGGAACAGCTGCAGCAGCATAGCACAGCATGTGGCTCTCTGCAGGCGGGTGAACGGGCTCCGGGGGGGCTTCTCCCACAGTGAAAGCCACAGGTGACTCTCACACAGCGCCCTCTGCAGTTCACAACGCATGAGGCGCGGGAGCCGACGAAGCGCAGCCTCTTCTGAGAAAAGGAATGAAAAGAAGTATGATGAGGGTGAACTAACCGGTGACATCCAGCAGCAGATGTTTGCCACATGGCCGATCCTCACCTGAGGCCTCCACTTCAATCTCCACTCGTCCATCAGTTCTTTCATTGTCAACCGATAGCCACTCCTCAACCAGGAAGAAGTAGCTACTTCCTGTCTGCAGGTCTTTGACCAAGACGTACTGTAGCATCCACTCTGGAGACAGACCTGCAGGAAAATAAAATGACAATTTCAATGGATTAGTTAAAACTGGACTCCTCAGGAATCCACCACAGCTTCACGACACCATTGGTGCATCTATAACGGCTGTCTGTGTGCTAACTTGAACAACCCATTGACACTTTAATAAACACAATCTGAAGCTTAAATGTACTTGATGCCCATCGATCAAGAGAAATTCTAAAAATTTATTCTCATGTTTAGAAGACGTGATTTAAAAGTGTCACTGTATTGTGAAAATAGTCCGTATAAGGGATTATAAGAATAAGTCTGAGAACGACGGCAATATCTGCACACATTCCTCATTTACACAAGAGCTACGCATGGTCTTGTTTCATTGCTACAAAAGGTTTGGAGCAAAAACACACAACTTGGCTCTCCTCACAGTTTACGCACAAATCTGTTCTACTCACGTTCCCGTTCTAACTAAAAGCCTCTAATGTGTGGACGCAGGTCTGCACCTTTGTTGTCATGCCAAATCCGTATTTTCCACACGCTACCCAGGCTGGAATCTGTGGCGATATGGAAGATGTCAAGAGCATTGCGCGTGAAAGCCCCTCTGCTGTCGAGATGACGGTGTCCGCTGCGGCTTTCTCTCCCGTACAGACTGATGCCTACATGAGCTGTTGTGCCTGGAAGGACAAAAGCAGGATGTTTGTACAAATTTGTGAGGTTGTAGAGACTCTACTTTTGACAAAATTTCTTTTGTTTGTTACCACCAAAGAACTGCATCTGTCATGCAACATGTGTGCCTCCTTCTTTTGGTACTGTAGATTTCTCACCTGCACCTCGGGCCCAGCCAGTTTTGACCTGAATCTCGTACTTAAACAGTCCATCTCGGCCGCAGAGTGGAACCACACCAGCTCGACGTAGATCCAGCTGGTCCAGTTTGTGCAAGATGGCCGCTGCCACAACGTAGCTCAGCAAACCCAATACGCACACCAGCAGCACGACCAGGCTTGGCGCACCCAAACGCTCCTGGAGAAAGACGGCATCGGCTTGTGGCTGTGTTTACTCCGCAGGCATGCACAGTATGGAAGGTTTATGTGATACTGACCGGCACTTTAAAGCTGATGGCGTTACTCGGTACAAACAGACCCGCAGCGAAGGCTGTGAGGTGCTTCGTGCGGCAAACCGCTCTGCTCGAGTTGGTCTCTGCCAGGGGCACCATGCCGTCTGTACGCCACTGCTTTTCGCTCTCGCTGAAGTACTGACACAGCGAGGTGAACACCCCGACCTCCAGGTGAACGCCAAAAGGCTGAGTGTCAGGCCTGCAGGGTGTGCTCACGTTGATGAAGTAGTCCAGAGTGGTGTCGTAGATTCTGAGCAACAGTGGACAGAGACGTCACAGTGGTTAAGACATGACATTTATAACTCAGAACTCTTCTGATTCAACAATGAAAGTTTCCTACACTGCATGTTCTATTTTAATTCTAGATTCTTTGTAAAACCAACCCCCCCCCCAAAAAAAAAAAAAACCTTGCATGACCCACTTTTGATCAGATTTGTCTAGAATAGTGTGCCGTGCGCAGGGGTTCGTGCTCAACTTAATGACTGCAAAGCACGCTTACATGTTTTTCTTAGATGGAGGAGGCTTTCTGCAGGCAACCCTTCAAACAAGCCGTGCTGGCTCTTCTCCGAATTCTTCTATCATGGACTTTAACAGGCCTCAGGCATGTAGGATCTAAGCCATAGTTTTTGGGGGGGTTTTTTTGTATTTTTCTGAGCAGTGCACAGTTTTCTGGAATGGTGACTTAAACTTAAAGACTTGAACACTTTCCACTTGTGAATAATATTTATCACGTCAAATACCACATTATTTGGAAATTGTTCTTTTTATAACCCAGTCCGATTGATACGCAGTAAATTGTGCTTTTTCTAAGACCCTGGCTTATAACTTTCGCTATCGGCACTGTGTTAAGAAACATAAAAAAAAAAGCTCCAGACAAGTCTAACTGCCAAAGAAACTGGCTTTTCTGGAGGTCTGCACACCTGCTGGTGATCAGTTTGTCAAGGGCTCATGATTAGCAGCACCTGGCTGCAACTTGCCCTCTTAAATCTTATTTGTGGTACATGATCCAACTCTATATTCCATCCAAGCTACCGACATAAATTATGCCTACAGAGACCTCAGGTATGCTTTTCCTCCACACATTCTTTAAATCACAACTACACACATGTGTTTAAACCCGATATGGTCAAGTGGAAATGAAAAAAGTCCTAATAAAATAATAATAAAACAAACATGCTGAGTTAGGCTGTCGATGATTCTCGAAGAGGCAGCTTATAAAACCACACACCAACTGTACATCTGTGTTTTCATCTCCAGACGGTGATTTATTTTTACAGCGTTTATGAATTCAGTTCAATTCAACAATACTTTATTAGTCCCAAAGGGAAAATAAAACAGTGCCAGTGTCTAAGTCTCTTTAAAGAGTAACCAGATACATACAAAGCACAGAGAGGTTGCCAGTCCCCCCCCCCCAACCCCTGATGCACCCTCTGGCCTCATGTTTGGATCCAAACCGTAAGTTCATTAAATCTCAGGGAACTTCGCTTTGAACTAATAGAATTTAATTCTTTTATGGTAATCCATCAAGCAGTTTATTTTTCTGCTCATAATTTCAGAGCTGAGAGAACACACAAAACTGGTTTTATTTACTGTATTCACAGTTGCTGGAGCTGTGCTGATAACATTCTCATGTTTATCTGCGTTACCACTGTCACAGTATTACACACAGTAACTGCAGCTCTTAAGAGTCCAGCCACTAAACTGCGTTTCTTGTTTGGTACGAGTGCAGCGATGGACACCGATGTAAAGTTAAGGTGATGCACTTGGATCAAGCTTCAACCAATCGCATCCGCGAAGCAACGAAAGCAGAGCCAAACAGTCAACGACGGTCACTACTGAGAGTTCTCGTACCTAAAACATGTTTGGGAGTCTGGTGAAATAAATCTTCTCGTGGACGTGAGTTTGCAAATCTCAAGAGGATCTGACCGACTTGCAAGATTTTCATCCACAACGCAGCGCGTGCGAGCTGCATCATCATGAGCAGGAGTGGGAGCAGCTCCCGCGGGAATGCTTTTCTCCAAAATATGTACCAGTCTGCAGTGCAAAACTGTCATCTTTTATTTATTTTTCAGCCCACTAGACTGAACATCTTCCTATCTTAGTGGTTTCTCGTACCGGTTCTCTCTCGCACGTTTGACGGCGTGAAAAGAAACGCCACGCACGCCTCCAAACTCCATCTGATTCGGATCAAGCAGCATGTAGGTAAGAAAAGACCTTTGCAGCCCAGCAAATGAAGAGGGACCTTACTCTGGCGACAGGAAGAAGGTGTACTTCTTGTGATCCTCCTCCCTGGTCATACTGAGTGTGATGCGCTTTCTGTCCGTGCAGTTGAACTCGTTTGGTTGTTCGTGGGAATGGAGAAAGGCGGTTACGTACGGCTCCTCTTCGACCCTTTCTCTTTTATCCCTCTCTCTCACATCTGAGAAATGTAAACAGAATTACCAAAAGAGAAAAATGTATCAGTGACAATGCAATCACAATGACCAAATTAAAACAATTACTGATGCAAATGAAAACACAGATCAGGGCAGCGTTCACCAAAGTCCTTCAAAGTGAGACGCGTTGTCACCAAATGACCAGGGGTCACATTTACAACCGTTGCATACGTACAAAACGGGGCATGAAACCTGCGTACGCCGCTTTCCACGCAAAGGTTGTGATTTACAAAAAACAAACTTAACGTGAGAATGTGCGGCCTGTCGTGCAAACTCCGACCCAAGCAGACGCTGGTTTTGGAGACTGGGGAAACTGGCGACGCAGATGGTGAGATGGAGAATTGAAGCTACACTGCATCATGACTCCTCTCAGACATTTAATTTTATTCCACATCAAACTGTAATCACAGATCGACTTTAGTAAAAACCAGTGTTAATTATGCTAGCGCTGGTGAGCCATAAGGACCTTTCAAATAAATAAAAATAAGGTCTATAAACCAACTTAAACCTAAAATCAAAGTCCGCACAACGTTTCATCAAAGTTTTGTCACCGTCACATTCCTCTCCCTGATGATCACCATGGTAACGTGTACCGCAGATTAACAAGATGTGAGGCAACCAGACTGATTACTGTAAACATTTAAATACTGTGGTGACTCTCCTGCGTAATGATGGGCGCACTGGTACTGCTGGGAGACCTGGAAAATGAGAGAAATAGGAGGGAACATGTTTTCACGGATCACCAGGATTACCAGGCCCATGGTGATAACTGGCTAATATGCTGATCTAGACTCCATGGAGCTTTACTCTTGGATTTATTTGTTGAACAGCATTCCTCAGCACCCGTCCTCCTCCAGACGCTTCATATGCGCTTTGGGCGTGGTTGTGTGGTCTCTGTGGTTGCCACTGTTAACCAGTAACATTGATCATTTAAATACATATTGACATTCACGAGTTGCTTTGCATCGACCATTTATGGTTGAATGTGGGCGTGTAGAGGGCAGGACAGGAGGAGGAACCCTGTACGCAAACGTTGAAGTGCAGCTGTGTGAAGGGAGCGCTAGCATAATTAACACTCTGGCTTTTACTGCTGATGCTAAAGTCGATCTATGATTACAGTTTGAAATGGAATAAAATTAAATGTCTGAGAGGACTCATGATGCAGTGTGGCTTCAATTTCCCACCTCTCCATGTGCATCACCAGTTTCCCTGTCTTGCTTGCGTGACCGACCGCACATTCTCACGTCAAGTTTGTGTTTTGTAGATCACAACCTTTGCGTGGAAAGTGGCGTACGCAAGTTTCAGGTCCCGTTTTGTACGCAGGTTATGGTTGTAAGTGAGACCCCTGAACTGTTTGGGAACAGACCTGAAAATCCCAAAGGAGTTGAACAGGAGATTCTGGGGCTGCAGGGCCAGACTGAAACTAAAGGGAAAGAAAAGGAAAACAAGCCTACTGTTCCTGCGATCATTATGAGTAACATACAGTCTCTGTGAAATAAGACGGATGAACTCACTGCACTTGTTAAGACCCAGAGGGAATTCTCTGAGAGCAGCTTATTGAGTTTTGCAGAGACATGGGTGCAGCCACTTTATCCTGGACCACAGCATAGCGGCTCGGCTTTTCAACTGCTCAAGAGGACAGGGATTTTACTTAGAGTGGTAAGAAGAGGGGTGGAAAGATTGCACTGTATATAGGTGAGAAGTGGCGTAATCCTGGACACGTGCATGTGAAGTAATGTCTTTGTATCCCAGACACTGAACTGGTGCACGTTGGATTGCGTCAGTATTATTTGCTTCAGGACTCTGGGAGTCCAGACATAGAAGCCCAATGCTTTCATTATGATCATTGGAAATTTTAATCTCACTTCTCTAAAAAAAAACAAAAAAAACAAAAAACTGTTTGATTTGACAAGTATGTTAATTGCCACACCAGAAAGACTTTGGATCTACTGTATACGAATACAAATGGTGCCACTTCTCTATCCCACTGGGTAGGTCACAACCTGGTCCTGCAGACCCTTAAGTACAGTGCTTCCGGGAAGCATTCACAGTGCTTCGCTTAGTTCACATTTTGTTATATAGCTCTTGTCCAGGATGATCCTTTGAGGATGTCACCATGCCCCCCACCACCACTGTTTGTCGTCTCCCCAATAAAAGCCATGGATTACTAGTGACCTGAAGGTTTTACTGAACAAGAACACTGTGCTGTCTTCATCTTGAAAGATGTCATTTGACAAATGTCAATAATATTTTTCATTTGTACCATGATGGGCTCCAACATTTGTACCATGATGGGCTCCAACATTTCTGAAATGTTTTTAAAACTGTCCCACATTAATGGGCAGCAAAAGTATGTTTTCAAAGACCATAGATGATGTTTCCTTCAGCCATTGTTAATACACAAATGAAGACTCCAGACAAGATTAAAATAATAAAACTTTTTTAGAGATGAACACACCTGCAAAAGATCAGTTAAATCAAATGCATTTGATGAGAAACACCTGGCTGCTGCTGAGCCTCTTGATTCTTCTGAAGCACACTACTACTGCATTTTAGCTTCGATTTAGTTAAATAAATAATGACAAAGTGGATTGTGCCATCTCACTATTTATCTATTTTATTTACTTAGACTGGTAAGGATTTTATGTATTTTTTTTAAAACCATGCATACATGCAAGCAGTTCGCCTTTATAAATCACAACTCACCTGGAAACATGTTCAGGTGGATTTTCTGCAAATCTCCCCCTCAACACACCCACATTCTATCATAAACAGTCAATGCAAAGAACCCGGTGAATGCTTTCTGCCTATGAACCAACTGCTGGACTTGGATCTGGAAGTCTGATATGAACTGAAGTTAAATATGTGACATGAATGTGGCATCGATTCATCTGCACAGCCAGTTTCCAAACTTTTCAAGCCCATGGTTCAAAGTCTGTGTAGAGGTGTGTACTTTATCCCATCAAGTTTTATTTTATACTTCGCCATCTTTGCATTGTGACCTGGACCTGATATGATTGGCTTTGCATGTTCTTGTCTCAAGCTTATTTGATTATTTGAAATAAATTCTCTATGCAAATCCACACAGGGATATGGTAAAGGAATATACTTTTTGGGAAGCTTATGTACATACATTGCATAATTTCTATACTATCTTATTCAGACACCATATACATTCACAAAATTTTCAAAGCACAAAATCTACAAGTATACAGTGTTTAGAGCAAAAGTTGTGTGCTGAGTGATTTAGATTGCAGTTTGGCAAATGGGGGATACTGTTTTGATTCTAAGAGAGATGTTATCCCTCCTTTTCCATTGGTACCATCAGTCTAGCATCACATTGTATTTTTCCACTTCCTCTGCTATGCACCTGGCATATAGTATCTCAGCTCTGCAGCCATTTTTATCTTTGGTTGGTTCACTGGTCCCCTTCTTTCTTCAAGCCTCCTTTTAGATTGAAGCCAAACAGACAGGTCCAAATTCATTGATTTTATTTCTCCTTCGACATCTGCATGTAATTTTCTAAATGGACCAAATACCTGCCAAATCATCTGCTTGTCGCTTGTTTTTGTGGGGTAACACAAAACAAGATACTATTAATTAGTGTACTGTTACTGACAGCTGAATAATCAGACTGTTTTGGCACGTTTGACATTACCAGATAAAACTGTTGTCTGCTCACTGGGATACTGGTATATTTTAAATAATAACAAACTTTCAGGAAACAGGCCATATTGTCTGCATCTTCATAGATAAATGAAGCTCTACTGTTTCCTCGTTTTGCATTTGTTGGACAGCTGCTGGAAGTGATGCTGCTCTCTCTTTTAGCTAACGTTGTTGCTTCAGCAGCACAGGAGCACCACAGGCAACTGTCCTCTCACCATTTCACTCTTTACTCCGTACACCTCAGACTTCCAGTACAAGCTGGAGTCCTGTCATCTGCAGGAATATTCAGATGAGTCTGCAGCTGTTGGGTGTATCAGGATGTTTCAGTGACGGAGAAGTGATGTGTTATTCTATTTTATTTTAGATGGAAATACAAACACCTTGGTGTTCACTTGGACCACAGAATGGATTAAAAATGTAAAAGTGATGTTGTCTTCAAGAACCGGAAGCTCTTTCAATGCTTGCAAGTTGTTGCATATATTTAATAAGGCTGCATGTGGAATGTGCAATTACATCTGCTGTCATCTGCTGTGGGAGCAGTGTCAGAGCCAGTGACTTAAAAAATAACCAAACAAGATGATAAAGAAGGCTGGCTCGGTTTGCAGCTCAAGTTTCTAGTGCTAGAGCTCATGTTGCTAAGAAAGATAATTCCTAAAATGAAAAACTTGTATGGATACCCTGATTTTCCCTTTCACAAGATACTACAAAAGAGTGCCTTCAGTGAAAAGCTTCCTGCTCACGGATATAACCATTACTCTTTTGAGGAAACTTTAATAACTGCCACCTATGATTTTCCATAAAGTATTCTGCTTATTCTGCTGTTATTGGTTCCTAAACCAGTCAGACATGTTGTAGTCATTCACGTACTACAGTAACAGAAACAACAGAAGGATGTTTCTTTTTGAACTGAATCAAGCTCCAGCTCAAACTGTACGATTAAACCGCAGGGGTTAAAAGTTCGCACCTCACGATTTATGTTCTCACACTGTACGGCCTGGTGCGATACACTCACGAGGGGCGA
>JBAMYA010046655.1:0-10888 GCA_037176975.1 Arrhamphus sclerolepis | reverse complement strand
ATTACAGTGTAGTCGACTGGGTATTACAGAACAGTCTACTGGGTCTTATAGAACAGTCTACTGGATATTACAGAACAGTCTACTGGGTATTACAAAACAGTCTACTGGGTGTTACAGAACAGTCTACTGGGTATTACAAAACAGTCTACTGGGTATTACAGAAGAGTCTACTGGGTATTACAGAACAGTCTACTGGGTGTTACAGAACAGTCTACTGGGTATTACAGTGTAGTCGACTGGGTATTACAGAACAGTCTACTGGGTATTATAGAACAGTCTACTGGATATTACAGAACAGTCTACTGGGTATTACAGAACAGTCTACTGGGTATTACAGTGTAGTCGACTGGGTATTACAGAACAGTCTACTGGGTATTACAGAACAGTCTACTGGGTATTACAGAGCAGTCTACTGGGTATTATAGAACAGTCTACTGGGTATTACAGAACAGTCTACTGGGTATTACAAAGCATTCTACTGGGTATTACAGAGCAGTCTACTGGGTATTACAGAACAGTCTACTGGGTATTACAGTGTAGTCGACTGGGTATTACAGAGCAGTCTACTGGGTATTATAGAACAGTCTACTGGGTATTACAGAGCAGTCTACTGGGTATTACAGAGTAGTCTCTTGGGTATTACAGAGTAGTCTACTGGGTATTACAGAACAGTCTACTGGGTATTACAAAACAGTCTGCTGGGTATTACAGAGCAGTCTACTGGGTATTACAGAGTAGTCTCTTGGGTATTACAGAGCAGTCTACTGAGTATTACAGAGTAGTCTACTGGGTATTACAGAACAGTCTACCGGGTATTACAGAGCAGTCTACTGGGTATTACAGAACATTCTATTGGGTACTATAGAGTATTCAAGTCCATTTGGCTTGTTGCTTTATTTACTGGAAGTTCTTATGTCCACAAAAGGCCCAAAATGCAATGCTTTAGTGCCACCTAGTGGATAAAAACAGCCCCATTTCACAGTCCTCGGGTAGCCTCTATTCCAGTTTGTCAAGATAACGCGCAGAGATTATCCTGTCAATGCAGTCCTCAACACTAGGAAGGGGGAGCAAATAGGGTGTGGTGACATTTTTAACTTTCCTAAAGCTGGCACAGAGGTGAGGTGTCGAGACAGTTTTTGGAATTAAAATAACAAAGGAGCAGCAAAACCTTGTCCTGGGAACTGCAAGGCTGTTTTCTGGCCTTTTTCTTCATCCCAGCATTTTTGATGAGATTTTGGTGATCAGGATGGCGCTTGATTTGAAAATGATCACAAACATCACTGACACGCTGCAATATATTAGTAGGTGTGGACACATTCAAATGATTGGGTATCAGCAGAAATTTGTCACCTCTTTGAGAGAAAGATAGGAAGATTGAATCTTGAAGTCTGCTAGTGCTTATGAGACTCTCAGAACATCCACCCTCTATTGGACAAGTCATCATCAGCACAACAATATGAACCTAAAAAAACAAAACATCAACAACAACAACAAAAAACGGCAGAAACACAAGTCACAGTATGTGAAACACCTTTTTCCATTCTGGCAGCATATGACACAGCAGATTTACATTTCCTGTGTGGAGTACAAATGATATCATGAGGGCCATCTAAAGTCTGACCATTGCGTCATTAACAGAAGACGTACAATTCTACTCTCAGCAATGTTTTGAGTGCAAAGAGAGAAAGAAAAGCAGGATAATGTTCTTGCATCTCTGGTTAATGTATCAGCTGGCCTCAAACATAGATAAAAATCTAATGAAAAGTCTTTATTCCACCATTGGGCCAGAGATGTTTTTATTGGAAGAAAGGTCTTGGTGGCAAGCTCTAGTGCTTATTTAATGAGTGATGTGCTTTGGACTGAGAACGAAGGGGAGAGGCCACAATGTCCCTGTTTCAAAAAGGTCAAATATAAAATTATGAGAGGGAGTGTTTGCGTGTTTTCATCTCTGATTGAAACACAATCATCCATACCTTGAGCTAGATAGCCACCATCTCATGGGCATGAATCTTGTAAAACCCTGTAGAGGATTATTTAGAAGGGGCATCTTTACAAATGCAGTCCCTGTTGCAAAGTTAATCTATCTGCCCACCTTTTTCCTTGACAGAACATGTGCATGCTGCAGAGGGAACTGCACACATTAGTGCATTTGAAAGTGATTTTACAGGCAAGGTTAAATTACAAGCGGTTGTAGAGCTGCATAGGCAGCTCTGGGTAGGCTCGTCTTTGCTGCATCTGACAAACACATATAAACACACACAAGCGCAGTCCTGTTTCCATCACTTTAGAGGACTTTGTATTGACTTGAATTTGTTTCACTGAAATTAATCTCAAATCTTGCCACAACTACTACATGCAGTATGTTATCCTAAACCTAGATTTAACCTCACCCTAACCTGAAACGTCTTTAATAAGGGTCTCCACCATGTGATAAGACAGTGTGAACAGATTTATGTCCCCACAACATGAGGAATACAAGTTTCGCACACATGCAGCAAGCAGTTTTGTCAAAGAGAGCCCCCTAAATATAGCCACTGCACTGTTATTATCACAGCAGGGGTAGTGCTCTGTTATCTTTTGCCCTTCACTGCCATTGTTTTACTACTCCAGCAGATGACAGCTTCACTAAGGTTGGGGCCCATTTGCTCTTATATAAGAGTTCAAGTGATGTTGGTTAGTTTCCTATTCTTCTTTCTATCACACAACCACTCCACAAATGAAGTTTTATGTTCAAATGAACCACGCTGCGTTACAATCAAAACCGTTTTTTGTTGTTGTTGTTGTTGTTGTTGTTTTCCTCTCTTTGTCCCACTGTCAAAAGTGTAGTTGGCCCTGAAGCCGAGGCTGACCAACCATGACGCATCAAAAAAGTGGTTTTCTCGGGAAACAAAGCTCCATTAGTGAGTCTATGCTGTTAGAAAAAAGTACAAACAGTCGCTTACAAAAACGTCCTCTTAGTCTTCATTAGAGCACCTGGGCAGTGATTGTTGGAGATGACCTGAGTCCTTCCACACGCAGCCACACACCGAGGGGAGTACTGTGTTGCTTTCCTCTCTTTGTTACCAAGCAGTGACATGAAAATGTGAATATAAGGGCCAGCAGAGTCACCTATTCAAAACTAGCCACACTGAACGGTATGATTAGGAGAGCTGGTCTGGTGGTCCCTCAAACCCCCTACTGAGCCGCCTGGCCTGGGACTGCCTGGCAAATCTGAACCCATTCACAAAAGCTATTGTTAGCCATGCCGGATGTGTGTGGCAAGCACTGGCCTGTTTCAACATGTTCCAACAACAAATAACTTAGCATGCAACTATTTTTCTTCACAATACACACTGTTCTCAGCTGTTTACTGTTTCTGGCCAAACAGATCTAGTGTTGACTGGGTTCTTCAGGAGCACTGGTGCATACCTGGAACAGCATAGCGTTAGCATGCAGCACTCCACTCAGAGAACATTAGTGACTAGATTTCTACAGGAGCAGGCTCTGATTTGATGGCCTCACTTTTCAGCTGTCTATAGAGGTGAAACAGAGATCTGGCTTCTGTTGCAATGTAGACAACATGGCCATATCTGAATCTCAGACTATCAGATTGTCCTGAATTATTCAATAGAATCAGTGTTGTCTTCTTCTCTCTTCTCCCTTTTCAGGTGCTGTTGTGGTGGTGTTGCGCTCCCCTCTCCTCCCAAACCTTCCATCTTCTGACCATCGTGGTGTTTACCTGTACCTGTCCGCTGCATGCCACTGTGGGATGCCTGCTAGCATGGCCGACCTGCAGTCCAAACCTCCGACCACCACATATTTATTTATTTTTATATCAGATATTTGTATAGTTTTGTCCCTCTCCTCTCTCTGTCCTTCATTCTCTCTATCCTGTCTCCTCCTCATGTCTTCCTTTACCCAGATGGCTATCAGCAGCAGTCCCCCCATAACTGATCCAGGTCCTGTTCAAGGTTTCTTCCCGGGAGGGAGTTTTTTTTTCCTTGCCACTGTTAGGCTTTCTTATGTTCTCAGGGGTCATGCTCTGGGTTTCTCAGAAGCACCTGGAGACAACTTTGTTGTAAATACACGCTATGTAAATAAAACTGAATTAAACTGAATTTATTGCCATGTATAGTAAATAACATTTTACACTACCTGGAATTATTCTTAGTATTCAGTGCAAAACACAGAGTAAGCAAAAAGTACAAAAAGGTCAAAAATGGTAGTCCTGTAGACAAATTTCCAATTTTAAACTATACATACAAGCAAAAAAAAAGATTGAAAAAGTAAAGTAAGTAAGATGTGAGTGGTGGGGGTGTCAGGCGGGTGAAATTGAGCCACCGTTAAACACACTGACTGCAATTGGAAAAGAAACTGTTCTGGTGGATATTTTGAATACTGTAGGTAGTGGATAGATTAGAAAAAAACAAAAAGACAAACAACAGCCCTATCAATAAATGTCTACTCTGTCTACATACAGTATATTGCCAAAAGTATTCGCTCACCCATCCAAATAATCAAAATCAGGTGTTCCAATCACTTTCATGACCACAAGTGTATAAAATTAAGCACCTGGGCATGCAGACTGTTTCTACAAACATTAGTGAAAGAATGGATTGCACTCAGGACCTCAGCGAATTCCAGTGTGCTACTGTGATAGGATGCCACCTGTGCAACAAGCTCAGTTGTGAAATTTCTGCGCTCCTAAATATTCCAGTCAACTGTCAGTGGTATTAGGACAAAGTGGAAGTGATTGGGAATGACAGAAAGTCAGCCACCAAGTGGTAGGACACGTAAACTGATGGAGTGGGGTCAGTGGATGCTGAGGCGCATAATGCACAGATGTCGCCAATTTTCTACAGAGTCAATTGCTACAGACCTCCAAACTTCATGTGGCCTACAGATTATCTCAAGAAACAGTTCGTAGAGAGCTTCATGGAATGGATTTCCAATGGATCCACATCACCAAGTGCAATGCAAAGCGTCGGATGCAGTGGTATAAAGCACACCACCACTAGTGCAGTGGAGACGTCTTCTCTGGAGTGATGAATCACGGGTCTCCATCTGGCAATCTGATGGACGAGTCTTGGTTTGGTGGTTGCCAGGGGAACGGTACTTCGAGGTCCATGAAGACATGGAGGAGAGAGTTTGGTGTGGATGAATTTGACTGGCCTGCACAGAGTCCTGACCTCAACCTGATAGAACACTTTTGGGATGAATTAAAGCAGAGACTGAGAACCAGGCCTTCTGGTCCAACATCAGTGTGTGGTTGTGGACAATGTGGACAGCCTTCCCAGAAGAGTTGAAGCTGTTTTAGCTACAAAGGGTGGACCAACGTCATATTGAACCCTATGGATTAAGAATGGGATGTCACTGAAATTCATATGCGAGTCAAGGCAGGTGAGAGAATACTTTTGGCAATATAGTGTATTTTGAATGACAGAGATATGCAATACCTTTGTTTGCAAAATCTGGCAGAATTTAGGTGCTACCGAAATACTTGTCAAAGGCTTTGGTCAAAAAAAAAACAACAAAAAAAAAACAAAAACAACCTAACAAGGTTGTGTTATGCCAGAGAAAAATGTACGTTTGTTTTAATAATGTGTAACGTAAACGAATGACTAAACCTGGAACTACATCAGTTTCTTTCTCGTCATCATACATGTACGTACATACAGTAAGTTCATGGTCACAGATGTGTGTTCATCTTCTGAACATTCCTTGACTCAGAAAAATGTCTAAATGCATTATAGGGTGATTTAAAAAAGCCTACATTAGATCAGAGCTTATTTTTCAAATAAGCATTACTCAGATTTTCCAGACATGAAACACCACGGGCAACTTCAGTAAAAGTATTACAGTCTAACTGTAACCATCTGTGTGTTTGTGTTTGTGTGCATGCAAGCACGATGCAGCATTCATTATCCCTGTGTCTGAGAGTCCTTCCAGGGAATCCACTTGAAGGTCCCAACGTTTCTGTAGAGTACCAAGGATTGTCTGTTCACACAAAGATTATAGGCACAAATTAAATGGGGTTTAAAGAAAAAGCAAATCCTTATCCTTGACGTCACTAAGTGCCAGTGTTTTCAGAACCGGCTGAGAGGTCAGACAGGATTTCCCTCACCGGAGCAGTTGGCTACACAAATATAGATCTGAAAACAAACATGTTATTAGAGAGAAGGCCACAGGAAAAGCCAAACAAAGCATCTGTGACGTAGCAGGTGAAAATAAATCGCATTTCCCATCAATCACCACACATTAAAGCTTTCCTCTGGAATGGCATTTTGTTTTGGTTCTCAAGACTCTGGATTCTGAAATGAGTTCCAAATGGTCAACAAATAAGTGCAGACAGATCCAAAGTTTAAAATCTATTCATTCGGTCTCAAACCATCTATCTCAACTTGGAACGGAGTCTTATTTTGTTTAAAAATGTTTTATATCAGTGTTTTGGGCAAATGCTTCTGTTCGAAAGTATGTATTTCTTTTCAGCAATAAAAACCTGATGACTTGTGATCATTTGTGCACCGTAGTTTCTGAGTTTCCTTTACAATAGCTTACTATTACTGTGTAGGCCAAAGCTCATCTCTGTTTGGTGTCAAAGAAGCAGGCCTTTCGAAGAAAAAGCCAGTGGGAGAGTGATCTTCAACAAAAATTTGAAGACAGTGATTCAATTTCTTCCATCAAGTGAAATTCAGCTAAAAGAAATATTTGACAATTGCATAACTGAAACAACTTAGCAGAAATAACTTTTAGATTTTGATTGGTGTTGTGCTGCCATCTAGTGGTGTGTCTGTGTACCAACGTCAGCACATTTAAAACAAACTGCTGTATACAGACAAAATAGAAAAAAAAAGAAATCCCTAAACCATCAACAAAAACAAACAAATATAGCAATATGTAAAGCCAGTGAGAAGAAATGTGTTTTTAACAAGGATTTAAAATGTTAAGTGGTCTGGGAAGCTCTGATGTTAAAAGTGGGGTGTTAGTGAGCAACAGAAAATATTCTGTCTCTTCTGCTTTTAAATTTAGATATAAAAACTGTTAAGAACAGCTGGTTGGTTGATCTCAGAGCTCTGACTGGACGATGAAAGTTTACAAACCCTGACAAGTAAGGTGGTGCCATGCTATTATTCTTATAAATGAACAACAGAATCTTTAACTGGAACCTGAACTGGACAAGAAGCCTGTAAAGGGAAGCCAGCACATTTTTCCTTGTCAGAAGCCGAGCTGCTGCGTTCTGATTCACCTGTAAGAAACAGAGCAGCAGCTGATAAATAAATCAACATGTGTAGAGTTGCAATCGTCCAGGCAACAACTTACCTGTCGCCTGGAGCTTTGCAGTATGCCACAGTTAAGTGGGGATGCAGTTGAGGAATACTGGCCCAGGGAAAAAGATCTGTCTATCGGATATGAACAGAACCAGTTAAGGACTGAACCTTTGATGCCCACACACATCTAGTCTGAATAGTAAAATGTCATAATCTACTCTCATGGTCTAGCAGAGCAGCAGTAAGATCCAAGAGCACCAGACTAGCAAAATCAGTAAAAATAAATAAATAAAAGGTTTGAAGCTGCTCATTTTAAAATCAGACTGGAATTTCGCCGAAATACCATTGAGATCGAAATATAACTGCAGTCGGTCATAAACTACATTTTCTAAGACTTTTTGCAGGAAAGGAAGCTTTGAACTCTGCTGAAGGTTTGAGAGAAATGCAAGTACCAAGGTCGCTCATTTTGAGGAAAGGCTGCCTGACAGCATGTTTGAAGGCAGCTGGAATACAGCCAGACCTCAGAGATTCATT
This sequence comes from Arrhamphus sclerolepis, assembly GCA_037176975.1. NCBI lineage: Eukaryota > Metazoa > Chordata > Actinopteri > Beloniformes > Hemiramphidae > Arrhamphus > Arrhamphus sclerolepis. The sequence goes on along the minus strand of JBAMYA010046655.1, from coordinate 3,107 downwards.
AATCAACTCAACAAAACATGGGTTTGTGCTGTTAAAAACATCTTGAAAAAGATGAGGAACACTGTCCAGAAGACATTTAAAAAGCCTGGAATGTAGCATTGTGAGGGATGACTCTCATCTTCTCTTCCTCCATTCTGAACATCTTAAGTCTGGGAGGTGCTACAGAGTTGCTCTGGCTTTCATAAGAAATCAACTTTTTGAACTCAGTGATTAACACTAACTCAGTCTTTGGTAGGAAGTGTATTATCTTTTCTTTTTTGGGGGGGCTGTCTGGTCTGGTTACAATGTGTATTGTGTACATTGTGCAGTTCAGTTTAATTCAATAAAAGGTTGTAATGAATAAAACTCAGAAACATCAAGAACTTTGGTTTACATTTTATTTGGGCTTTAATGTTTATCACATAATTAACACAGATTACACACCATCTGAATGATTCGCAAGCAGAAGATTTGACAAGAAAGCAACTACTACCACTGAACAAATAAGTACGAAGACTTGAATCTTAATTAGTTTTTGAAACGACAAAAACTATGAAGCTAACTGTGTAATTGCAGTGATGCCATGCTCATGGTGGAGTACATTTTATCAATAATTAATTAATTCGGAACAGATGCATTATGCCATTTTGAAGCAAAAGATAACTGACTGCACAGTATTACGGACTACTGTGGCTGTGCTTTGTAGAATTCACCATCCCATGTTTTAAACTGAATTCTCTTGAGCACCGTTTTGAGATACTTAAGAACATCATCCTTGGCCCTGTGCCTGTCTCTTTGCTGGTATGGTTGAGATATTACTTTCTCTCGAACATCTTTCTCTTTTTTAAGCAAGTTGCTCAGACTCTCATCTTCAGCACAGTTACCATAGGGCCACTCTGTTGGGCAAGTTGTTGGCAAACCAAACAGATTTCCACATGATCTACAAGGATCCATTGTTTGTCCATTTCTGATTCCATATGCCTTGCATGTGACACCTGCAGGCAGTTTGATGGTTCCATCAAAGTATTCCTTCTTTTCCTTCTTAGGATAGTAGGTCATCACTGCACCAGCTACATAATCATCCCAGTAACTTAAACAGGAAGCAGCAATCACTATTTGCCCTGGATTGGGACCAGTGGTGGACATGGAGACACCGTAGTACATGGGTGAAGTGCTGGATTTAGAGACGCAGATGGTGTTGGAGACCAGAAAACGTTTGTCAAGAGGCTCGACAAGATCTTTCAGACACTGCTTGATTTGGTTTTCATTCTCTGGTTTCTTCTGCAGGACAATCTGGAAGAGGTTGCAATTATTTAGACGGTGTAAGGAAACTTGATGTACCACACTTGCACGCACATTTAAGGTTCTTGTATTGTAATTGAGTATTTTCATTTCATTACACTTTAAATGTCTAGAACGATGCATCTCTGAGGGAGATGGTTTTAAATATGAATTCATTTGACATGACAACTTTCTCCAACAGAAGGTGCAGGAAAATGTTTTTGTTTGACACTACCAGTCTCTCACTGCATTAATGGAAAAAAACGTTTTATTTTTATTAAGGTTTGAAAGTCTTTGTTTATGTGTAGCTCACTTAAGGCCGTGATTGGACCATTGCAACACCTTGACTGCTTTTTTAATCAGTTGCTAGCATATTTAGGATCATTGTCCTGTTGTATGATCCAATTTCAATATTAAACATTTCTCTGAGCATTGGATGGATCAACCTTGGGTTGAACCCGCTGGGTCATCAAACTGCTGGGAAGACTGGAAACTGTTGTGAATGGTTTCCACTTCTGAACAATCTTTCTCATTGAACACTTATAAAATCCTTTTATGATGTCCTAATACACAGAATCTGAGAACTGAAAGAGGTTAGACTTTCTCTTTCACATGACTATAAGTGTTTCACAGTGCAGGCAGTGGATATAAGTCAGATCTTTCATCAACCTCATATGGCTAAACATCCAGATTTGTTTCATCTTATCAAATGTAAGAATTAATTTAAATCTATCTGAGATTTGAAGTTTATAAGTATTATGGCATGTATGGCTGCAAATGAAATGGGCTTGATGATGTTTACTGATGATGTGACTGCAGTGAAGGTCTGGCAAAGCATCGGAAACTCAACTACCTAGCCCTTAGTTGATGTTGCGAAAACATATATATAGCATAACATACACATAAAATGAAAAAAACTAAATATAATCTGAAATTAAAAATGCAAAACTAAATGAAACAAAATAGAGCTGCAGGTAAAATGAACTAAATTTTAATTTTGCATCCCACCTGAAAGCAAGCAGGTCAGGACATAATGACATTAACTCTATGACACACTGGATTTATGGAAGTAAAAGAAGATATTTATCCTAAAATAATTATCCAGTAGCTTTAGATTTTCTCTGTGAATCCTGCTGTCATCTGGTCTGAGAAATTAGGATACAACTTCTCTTGAGCAACGTGTTGTCCTTAAAATTAATAACAAAATATAAAAAAAGATATGCAGAGGGAGAGGTACAGGTGCTTTTGTGCATTCCTGTTCAAATTTGTTTGTTATATCAATGATAGAGACTCACATTGACCTCCCCTCAGCTCCTGTTTAATTCTTAATTATTTTTCAAGAGTGAAAAACATGCTACCTCTTCTAGCAAAGAATGTTGTCTTAAATATTAAATAGAAAATGTTGCTTTGTTTTTTGATGATATTCATTATTTTTGCACTGCATTCTGGATACCAGTGACTTTTACAAATACATACACACACACATATATATATATATATATGTGTGTGTGTGTGTGTGTGTATTTTTTTTTCCACCCAGTGCTCAGCCTAAAAGTTTTAGTTGCACTCCTGCTGCTGACCCTGGGGGACCCTGCGCTCAGCTGCCCAAGGGAACACGGGGAGAACATGCAAACTCCACACAGATAAGCCCCTTTTGTCAACCCCACCCAGGGTATGGGTGCTGATGGCGTAGAGTATGGCAAGCCGTTTCAGTATTTATTCCATATCCTTGATATCAGACCTCAACGTTCTTTACTAGTTGGCATTTTAACTACACTAGTTCAACATTTTGTGCACTAGTTCAGCATTTTGTTGCACTAGTATAACAAAAGGTTCTACTAGTCACA
>JBAMYA010046654.1:0-10889 GCA_037176975.1 Arrhamphus sclerolepis | reverse complement strand
CTGACACCCGTATTCATCTCTCGAGCACAGTTCTTATGTTGTTTTTTTGTCTATGTCCCTTTTAAAGTTGCTGCAGCTCCAACACAGTCAGCTGAACTAAAATAAAGAATCAGGAACATTACCCTGTCAGCATGATGATGTTGGAATGTACATATATGTATATATATATGTATATATATAAAACATATCACCTGTTCCATTCTCAAATTTCCCCATGCAGAGTGGTAAAAGCAGTATATATGCCTGCAGTTCAGTATCAGCACAGGGTGAAAACAATTTCATAAGAAGGAAGATGCTTTATAGACAGAAGTCTGTTTTATGTTTAATGGTTAACAGTGACGGTCACATGATGCTGTACAGCTGAGATCAAATAAAAGATACTTGAAAGACTTTTTGAACTTTTATATCAAAGTAAAGAACAAAAACTTTCAAATGCAGTTTTTTTTTCTGACTTGAGCCATGTTGAAACAATAATTGTGTTCAAAACTGCTTCGTTTAGAAACATAAGTGTCATGTATGAGGAAGACTCCTGATTCATATGAACAAACTGGAATTTATTAAATAAATACGCCTTAAAGCAAATGTACGTCTTCTTAATATGCTGAAGCCTATATGTAACAGAATAATATGATCATCTGCATCAGATGCATGATCAGGATCTAATGAGATAAATATGGATGTCACAGTCTGAGGCCATGAGGAGTCTCAGAGTCTGGTTTCTGTACTCTGATGTGATCTGACTCCTGAAAGAAACTCAAATAATGTCTACGCAAAGAATTGCTATGCAAACTGTCAGTTGGTCGATTTGCAACTATTTTGAGAACTAAATTCAGGGACTTTGGATATAATTCTGTCATTATCTAACATTCCTGAATCAATACTTTATTCTAATGAAACCTGAAAGCCTGGGACACATAGTCTGTCAATAAAGACAGACTGTTTACATCCAACAGGAAATATTAATTAAGGAAACAATCTGGCTGGAACGGCGTGTAAGAGATATGGTGATTGATTAGAATAAACTATTTTTCCTGCCAGCACAGAGAGCTGAAGAGGAGAGAAACAGTCTACATTCATATCATTTCTTTCTCTAACAGAAACAATCTTATTTATGAAAAAGTTAATGACGTCGTCAGTGTAGAGAGTTCAAGGAAAACATGGAAGACAGTCTGTCAACAATACCAAAAAGAAACATGGGTTATTCTTATTTTCCTCAATTAATTTTTAATAATGGACAATTCTAGCTTTGTGAAGAGGCTTCATATATAGTTTAAATGTCCATAATTCCAGACCGTGTAACCTTCTTCTAAATTAGTGGACCTTTACAGCGTTTCCAGGATGAACTAACTGGAGTGATGCAGCTCCGTGGTAAACCACATCTAGCCTCCTCTGGCTGCTTTACCAACATTGTCGAGTGTTGGAAGCTTCAAGGTTCATAAGTTCTCTGTATATTTTGAGTGTAAAATCACAGTAAAACACATGACTTATTTCTTAAAAGAACAATGATGACATACTTCTGCCGCTCTGTACTGGGTGTAAGTAGAGTTTAAGTGGATCAGTGAGACGCAGAGATTCTACCTGCACCACGAGCTGACCTGTTGTTGAACCTTCCCATAATCAATAAGCATAAATCCCTCTGCCAGCTTGACTTTCTTAACTCCAACACTCTAAATTTCATCCCAAGCAGGTCATTTCTCAGAGTTCCTGAGACCAGCCTTTATTTACCACGTCAGCCTGAGAATTAACCTTTTTTTTACCCACAGAATTCACAGTTTGAGAAACTTAACCAGACATTTTTCCAGTTCATTTTCCTCGTGACTCTGTAAGCAACATGATTTGAAAATGGATTTTTAGTTCAGTCCCAGCGCCAGGAGCTGGAAGTCATCAGTCCTACTCACAGTTCATTAACGACAGAGCGGGTCAAGGTTAAAACATAATGAATCAGTCAGATGGGTTATCTTCTCTGTGACACGAAATTAACTTTAAAAAGAATTAAAGGGATTTAGCTAAGGATGTGATTTTATTATTATTTTTTGGATCACACAGACGCCTTGTAAAGAAAGTCTCTTGGTCCAACTGGTCAATAAAACAGCTGCCGCTAACAAACTGGCCTCACTGGGATGAGTCCATATTCAGAAGTTATATTGTTGTCATTACCTTTGTTTTTTTTTTCATTTCCAATAATGTATTGACTGATATCGACGTCACTAATTGCTATGGTAACATGATTTTACACCAAAGTCATTCTCACCATATTAAATATGTCAAATTACAAACTCAAGTGAAAAACCGTCATAGTTGAAGCAATAAAAGTCTCAGGAGACGGAGTGGAAACATTTCCTATCGGGTAAAATGACACATATAAATCTGATAGTAGAAGTGCTTCCCTGTCTTTCTCACAGACATAAAACCAGACATGATATACATAAACCTTTATGGTTTATGTTTAATATTAATGCAGGCAACATGCCAGCTGACAGCCAACACTTCTCAGCCTTTGCTGCAATCACAGCAGATTACTGGGCAGACTGACAAATTACAGAACATTTCAGTGTGATTCAGTGTGGTGTGTTAAATAATGAGCCATGAGATGGGCTGAACCCATCAGGAAGAGGTTGATGTGGCTTTTTTGTTTTTTTCAGCTGTCATTTTGACAAAATGCATTGCACGCATCATGTGTTGACAGCATGAAGGTGAGCCATTTGGCATTTGGCCGTGTGCCTGTCATGAATGCAGTCCAGAGCATGCATCTGAATAAGGGAAAAAGGATGCATACATGTATAGTTTAAGTACAGCAGAAAACATTTAGGTGCTGAATATTAAAATAAATAAATACCCCTTGCTTTAAAAGACAGGGTAAGTTTATTTATTTCTTTATTTCTTTACTCTAAACCTCATTGAGTGGTAGTCTCTGTACCAAGGTCAGGACAAGAGACTGGAACCTAACACATGTCAAGTTTGGATTTCTGATCCGGGTTTCTGGTATGATTAGAGGAGGCACAGTTGCATGTCAGTGGTGCACACACGTGAAGGAGGGCGTGCATGCAGAGTAAACGTGATGTGTAGATGAAACAGTTTCCCATGACAATCATCTAATTCAATTTACTTATATAGCGCCTATTTACGACAAGTCATCTCTAGGCGTTTTAGAAACCCAGAGCTTGACCCCCGAGCGCATGGCAACACCACACAATGATGTGATACGGATATTCAAAAACGAGTTGGCCAGAAAAACTAAAAGAAATCACTTTAGCAATGCCAGCTTTGATGTGCTGGTCATTAACATGCTGATTCTCTGAGACCTTGATCACTTTGAGTAACTAAACAGCTTCTTAAGAATGACATGATGAGATATGACCAAGCACCAATATGTTCAAGTAATTTTCCAACTGGAGTAAAGTGAGTGCACACCAGCAGAGGAACTGGGTAAGGGTTAATGGTGCCTGGGCACAGCAAGCTAGAACTGGGCTGTTCTGTGAGCACCCTCGTTCTCCAGCAGACTCGGTTGTGAGATTCAGTATCAGCTCTTAGAAACGGAGGGCTTTGGGAAAAAAACCTAAGCCATCGTAACTGTTGCTGTTAATTTACAAATCAATCAATAATATGGAGCCACGAGACGTTTCTGACCTCTTTTTAATATAATCCAACCCCTGTTTACTGCTGGTTTTAAAGTATGTCCTGATCTGAACATGCCTGAAACAGCTGTAAACATGCCTGCATGACTGGGAAAGATGTGTTCTGATACAAATGCATATATTCAAAATCATATCTGATTTATTTCCAGGCCCTAAACTAATGTGGAAATCAGTGTTTTTTTTCCTTTTCACCATGTACGTGGACACTGGTCACGTCTGGTCTGTGCCACATAGGAGGCAAAAATCTGATAATATTGATGAGGCCTTCACATTACTATCCATCCATCCGTTATCTACACCCGCTTATTCCTGTGCAGGGTCACGGTTCCAGAACCTTTTCTGGCTCTCTTCGGGTGAAAGGCAGGGGTCCACCGTAGACAGGTCACCTGTCATTCACAGGGCCCATGATACTAATAATGCGTTCCAACAGAATCATCCCAGTATGACACTGAAGAAACCTGTGCACAGGTAATTCAACCATCTGAGATGCAATTCTGACAGATTTTACTGCCAGTTTGTGAATTATTAATACAAAGACACCTTTGACTGTGTGTTCAATCAGCGATGTCAGTATGAGCTGAGCAGGCCTCAGAGAATCAGGCCCCTGATCTTCATTCTCTGTTAGAAAGCAGATGCTGTGTTGACAGCGAAGGTCCTGAGTGGCCACAGATTGTTTTGGTTATAGCACATCAGGGTGGTAATTTGTGTTTGTTGGCGAGCTTCTCCAGAGAGATGAGTCTTATATGATTTATGCCTGATAGAAGCTCAGGCAGGGAAACATTGATGCCCAAGGCCTGCAGTTGTGAGGCTCACCTGAGCAGAGCTGTGAATGGGGGCAAAGAGTCGCAGATGAGACCAGTGGCTGATTTACACATGTGGATATCATAGAATGTGTGCACAAACACACACACTCCACAGATAGCAATGTAGTAAACCGATACACAAATACAAATGTGAAAAAACACACTTGTGCCCTGTAACACGTGCAAGGAATAAAGACGCACTTCAGGATTGTATTTGATAATTTATCTAATATACATTCATTAAATTTTGCGTAGTTTCCCTCTGCAGGGCCACTCTGACAGAAACATACAACATACTTCCTCTAGTTGTGCTTCTGTTGAGTCACGTCAGGAGTTGTACAAACAGAAACTGCAGGTGCAGCGAGATGCTACTAAATAAGGCTCACAGTGTTTATTAACACAATACACTAATATTGAGGCAATCCTTCTGGTCTTTAACAGCTCTGCAGACCAGAGAGCTGGATCAGTCTGGGTGGACTGTTTTTTTGTTTTTGTTTTCCGGGGAACTCGCTCTAAAATAATCAGTTGTCTGTTTTCTCTCTCACCATGCAAAGCTGTTTGTGTGTGTGTGTGTGTGTGTGTGCGTGTGTGTATTTTAATCAGCCAAAGACTACTCTGGAAAGATCTGTTAAGTATTCCTTTGAATTATATATATATATATATATATATAACACTGAAGATGTAAAACTCAACTTCTCTAATCTTCTGCTTCAAGTTCTGCTCGTGCACATCACAAGTGCATGAGCAGATTTGCTCTGACTTTTGTTACGCTGGAGGTGATAAGTGTTTCAAAACTCGCATGTTGAACCTGGAGAGTTGAACCTGTAGTTGGTGGTGGGGGTGGTGGTGGGGGGGTTGACTGCGGTTCAGTTAACGGTCAACCAATCAGAGTGAGAGATGAAAACGCTCCATTTCTCTGTGTTTGCCTTCAAGTCTGTCCTCTTTTTCTGTATCTGCTGAAGATGAATTTAGAGACAGTAGAAAACAGTTTAAGGGTCTTTATTTTATTCCTCTGAAGATTCAGGTTAGGAAGTAATTTCTTCCTCAAAGCTCACATCTGGCAGTCCTTTTAGTAATTCACACAATTAAATTCACAAGTTGTTATTAGCAACGTTGCAACCCCATCATCAGGTCCTCCAGGTTAGTGGTTTGTTTTTATTGCCAACTGACTTCTCATTTTCTGACCTTTGAATTGGAATGAAATGACTCATAATACTGAACAGCTTTTATCACTTTTACACGTATGAACGGAGAGCCTGAATGCAAAACAGCAGCTAAAGGTGGTTATTCAAGATCCAGGGGAGGACAGTTGCCAGTCCACTGATAGACATGTTTATCAAAAATGATTCTTGACCAGTATCATGACTTGGCATCACATCATCATCTGACGGCGTCCAGCATCTGGCATGACCAGTTTCAGTGGAGCGCCCAAATATGGTCATTGAACCGTTATTCAACAGGTGGTGGAAATAATAAGCAGAGCAGAAGGCACTAGTCAGTGTGAAACCCTGTAGGAATATAATTCAGTTAAAATGCATCTTCATCGTGATTTGAGTCTCTTCAAAGATTGATTCTAGAAGGTTCAAGCTGTGTTCAGGAAGGACCTCCTGCAGAGGTCTGTGTTGCTGTGACCTCCAGAAGATGCTCAGGGTTGTCCATGACGTTTTTTTTCCTTTGTCCACTAAGCTGAAGAGGCTCCAGAAGAGCCGCCAGAACCTCTGTGGCTCAACAGCTGCAGGCACTGGTAGTTGTACGGAAAAAAAAAAATTCAAACTGAGAAGTATAAGAAATAAGATATTAAGATTAGTTCAGATGTTAAAAGTTAAAAGTTACATGTTCTCAAATCAGTTCTACAAGTTTGTGCATTTTGAAACTTATTTATTTATCCCGTCGATGCTCTTAACGCTGACCATTTTACTCCTCTTACGCTGCAGCGTGGAGACATCACGTTTCCATGGTAGGTCGGTGCAAAAATAGCCTGATGCTCATGCTGAATTTAAGTTTCTTTGTGATTCATTATTCACTCAATCCCTTGACAAAAATTGATTTCAGTGCAGTTTAAATAGGAGGTAGTCGGTGAACTGAATCCTACTGTAGTTTGAATGTGTGTTCGCCAGCACTGCATTAATCCGACCATACGGATGTACAGTAGTTTAAAATGTTAATTTATCCCAAAGATTCAAATATGCTACTTTCAACCAGTCGTCCTTTGCAACCCCACTGCTCATTCATTAGAAACTGCTGTCCAATAGACCCTTTTTCTGCTTTTTGGCACCTTGAGATGTACTGCTGGACCGCTGCACCTGATTAAGGCAAAATTAGAAAAGCACTAGTCTTCTCCTGAGGTGTGATGATGATGATGATGATGATCAAGCTAATTCCATCCCTGAGTTACAGAACTGACCTGTATAGTTGTCAGAATATCTGCTCTGTATTGCCCTCGTAATTTGCATGTTTTTTGGGGAGGAAGGAAGGTCTTCATCCTGTTTTGACTCCCTGCAGGTTTTTGCCATATGAAATCGGGCTTGTTGTATGAGAAACATCCCAAAAACAACAAAGTAACAGGCATCTCCTGTCCTATAAGGCATAACACAGATCTGGAATCGAGCAGTTAGGATGCATCTGTCCTGGATTATGTTGCATCTGCTGTGCATGCAGCTTCAGGCAGACACAGAACTGTTGTCACTACCATTATGAATGGATGAATGGATGGATGAATGAAAAATAAAGGGCTACAGTTTTCTGCACATTTTCCTGTCAGGGGTTATCGTTTAATCTCCAGCGTCTGGTGAAAATATGACAAGGTGAACATGAATCAGTGAGCAAAACAGTGCCATCTGTATCACGCTGCGGGTTGCTTCTGTCAAGTTTGTCCCAGGACAGGTCCAGGTCCAGGCCTAGGTGCCAGCCCCCACAGTGTTGCTAAGCATGACATGGACCAGCAGTCTGTTGCTTAAATCCTGAGGCCATTTATTTCTTTGCCACCAGTGAAACCAGGAGAGAGCAGGGTTGGTGTTCAGATGAAACTTTGATGTTCCAAAGTGACTTCAGCAACTTTAGTCTGTCAACTCTAAATCCAGGATTTTTAGGGATGCAGAGGTGACTATCGGGGTAACTGAACTGAGCAGTTCATGTTCAGACTTCACCATGGGAACGGATGCTGCGTCCCGGTCTAACAAACAAAAAACCAACCAACAAAAAAAAGAACGGAAAGATGTTATATGAGTTATATGAGAATCATTTATTTGTCGTACCCTCTGGAATCCTACAGAGTCACAGGAATGCTGATCAACCAAACAATAAAGCGTTTTACCAGACAGTGTCATGAAAAAACATGTTCTTTTTAGAATTTTTAGATGCATTAAATGATGCTCACCATGTACCTGAAAAGGAAGGCCGGTCCTTACTGTGATTGATGATCACCATCATAGTCCCCATTATCTGTGATCCTGGCTTTTGTATTTCTGTGGCTTTTGTATTTCTGTGGCTGGCTCTCCAAAGAGAAACCAGTTTTTTTGGACTGGCTGTGTGTTATACCCCCAGATGTGTTAGGTACTGAGCCCATAACCGTCAGTCTCCACACAGGCATTATAACAGAATAGCAAACAATAATTGATTGACACTTGTTGCAAAGCTGTGGTTGGCAAAAAAAAATGTGCGTTTGCCTCAGCACTTTGCACATACTCATTAGAAGACACACAAGTTAAATGTAACATACACACACCCAGAAACATAAACAAGCAGCCGCTAAAACAACTCCTGGAATACGTGGTGCAGGAAGCAAGGCAGCGCAATGCAAAGTAACCTGAGACATCAGCGGTCACACGGACCAAAGGAGAGGATCTCCAGGCCTCAGGACTAATGTAGGCCTTCAGGCCAAACCACAACAGGCCTCCCTGCACCTCTCCTATCCCAAATAATCACAAGCCCTCCAAAAACCAGAGAAAATAACTTAATTGGTATGCTCTTTGAGTTTTTTTTTCCCAATGGCACAGAGCTACTATAAATTATACATACCAAATTTCTTTTCTCTCATACCAGGCAGCTCTCTGCAATCTTAATCAAAGTGCTCTTTTAACAATTTTCAGACTTTTTTTGTTGATATTAGCTGTGAAAGCCTCATAATTGTGACAAGTTAAGTATATGTTTTGTTGGTTCACTGTTGTAATAATAGTACTGAAATAACAACAGAAAGCAAATCTTAGAGCACAGCCAGAGAGTGGTGGGGGGAAAAACTAGGCCTGCCAAATGAGATGCAACACAAGGACCTGCTTGTTGAGAGGGAAGGGAGGTCATGAACTAAAGATCCGGCATAAATTTTGCCTACTGTATGCAACCACCACCACCAACTCCTCCACCGCCACCTTCCTAAATTACTAAGAAGTCAAAGAAACCCAGATAAATATGGCTGGGTCTTTCTTCAGCCTGTCAGTGGCCATCCGTCTCTCTTATGGGTCCTTAATAGCATCTGACCACAGCAGCCAGATGAGGAGCAGCGGTGGTGCAGCCACAGGATCTCATCAGAGCAAAATGGAAAAGTCTTTTTCTAGCTATCTCTCTTTTTTCTTTTTTCTCCTCTCCCTTACTTTGAGACCTGCAGGGCAAATGAATCGAACAAAGATGTAGGTTTCGGTCTGAGCCAGTCTGAAATGTCGGGATTCTTCTGCCGGGCGACCTCTGATCTCTGACCCAGCATGAGCACGGATATGTCTCTGCAGGAGAGGAGGAAAGATGTGTGTGCTGCACTTCCTATACGTAATAGTCATAATATGCTGTGTCACCTTGGCGTCAGGTGGTCGGTTAGACGTGTCCTTGCAGTTGCAGAGAAGTTTCTTTTGGTGCATGAGTCATGTCTGTAATGAGTAATATGATGAATCAACAGCATTACACCAGCTCTCATCCACGGTAGGGGTTAATATCATAAAAGCTTGACTTTTAACTCGCTGTCATCAGCAGCGTTCCTCTGCATGGGTTATATTTCTGTCAGCCTCCACATGAGGGATTCGGTGAATTGGTTTGTGCATGAAGCAACAGCTCGAGGTTATCTTACCCAGACGTATGAGAATGTACAGCTGAGGATTACAGCAGCCTTTTTGTGGGACCACGTGCACACACGTGCACGCTCATGACTAGTGGACTAGTCTGTGACTGTGGCTGCTGCTCTAAGCCCATTTCAGACAGCATGAACTAAGAATAAGTTGAGACACTTAGAGCCTTTTGAAAGGGGTTTCTGGCTTGCGAGTGCTGGATCAGCAGGGCTTTACGGCAAGTCCACTGTCTGCGCCTCATTGGAACCCCAGTTTAAAACCATCCAGTGAGCGCTTTCTCCTTCTTTTAAGAAGAGCTCCATCTCTGCTCAAAGTTTCTGGTTAACATCGCTGGAAATGATTATGAAGACTGTTTCGATTGCTCTTTTCGAGGAGAATTTCAGCTCCCTCACCATTATGTGAAAATTAGGCATTTCCTTTGCTCGTAGAAAGAGCTGATTATCTAATAGTTGCCTCAACATGATCGCTGTCATGTTGGGAATGTGCTGCCAGCAGCATTCTTTGAAACCCAGAAAACATCAGAACTGAAAAAAACCCGTCATGTCATTCGTAAAGACCCTTTGGTCTTGAAATAAAATACATCGTAAATAGTATCACATCAGATTTGAGTTTCTAGAACAGTAAATATTGTACTGTGCAAAAATCGTAAGAACCCATAGTCTTCTTTTTCTTTTTTAATGGCTATTCACACAATGTTCAGAACAAAAGTCAGTAATTAGGACGAACAAACCCCAGAACCAAGCACAGAAATGGCTCTTTAAAGAGACTGTTCAACACAAATATTTGTAATAAAATAGATTATTCTATTTAGTTTTAACATAATGTTTCTGCATTGAATGTTTGTACCTTAAAAAGATGGGAAAATTAATATGGCTGTTAATAAACTTTGATACATCACCCTTTCAAGGGTAGTTTAAGGCTTTCGAACAGTATTTTATGTTTAAAAACTCTGGGAGTATACATTTTTTAAAACTCTGCATAACACAGAAAGTCAGAAATCGTAATAATGTTGGTGTTTTCCTCCAATGTATCCAACTGTATCATCTATTTTGTTAAACTTTGATACTACTGCTATTTGTCTTCAGACTGACAAAGACGTCTTCATGTTCAGCTTTGATTCATGATATCATTGTCACGTCAATGCACACGATTATACTTTTTTGTCTCCCTTTTTTTGGTGCCAAGACGAGTTTGTGGCTCCGCCCTTCTAAAATAGGAGGAGACCCTAGCATAAGCTCTGCTATTTATCAGTTTTGTGTTATCATAGTGGGAACTATGGTCACCTGTGGGATTACCAGACTTGATGGTTTGGGCAGCAGAAGGTGAGTGTAATGTCTAGTACCACAAAAAGAGGACCCAAAATGACAACCCCAAGGAATGCGACTTGTACAAGTTTATTGACA
>JBAMYA010046653.1:0-10889 GCA_037176975.1 Arrhamphus sclerolepis | reverse complement strand
TCACCTGGGAGGAGCTCGGAGTTGAGCCGCTGCTCCTCCACATCAAGAGGAGCCAGCTGAGGTGGCTCGGGCATCTGAGGTGTTCCAGGCATGTCCCAGTGGGAGGAGACCCAGACGAAGACCCAGGACACGCTGGGGCGACTTTGTTGCTCAGCTGGCCTGGGAACACCTTGGGATCCTCCTGGAGGAGCTAGAGGAGGCGTCTGGGGAGAGGGAAGTCTGGGCGTCCCTGCTCAGGCTGCTGCCCCCCCGACCCGGTAACGGATAAGAGGAAGAAGATGGATGGATGGATGGATGGATGGATGGATGGATGGATGGATGGATGGACGGACGGATGGATGGATGGATGGACGGATGGATGGATGGATGGATGGACGGACGGATGGATGGATGGGGCACGATTTGACAGCAACATTCAGCTTAGAGCACAGACTGAACTGCTTTGAGGTGAAAACTTGGTTTTGCAAGAAGGTTTTGTGTTCACGGTTTAGAGAAAAGGAGAGCAGCTTTCCAGAAATGTGTCTTAGCAATCAAGAAAAACTGTAAAGTTGAAATTTCTTGCCATAAAAAAAATCAACTTTGTTATAAAAAGCTAATTTTGAAATCACGCCTTCTTTGCCATGAAACCACATTTACATAATTATGACTTTTGACTTAATATAGCAGTGTTTTGTAGAAAAATTTCACAAAATTGCGACTTTTGACTTTTTGTACAAATTTTGCAAAACTACCCTTTTTGATTAAAAAAACGTACAATTTCACAAAATCATAACTTTTGACATCAAATCATGACATCTTGTGATAAAATAACAGATATTTGCAAAAAAAACTTCTAAAATGAAAACTGAATCTCTTTTTAATAAGCTACCAACTTTCTGTTTTCATGTTGCAACTCTGTGTTGCAAATTTTTGAATTTTGCACAACTGCAACTTAATGCCCAATACTGTAATCGTGACACTTTTGCAAAAGTACAACTTTCTTACATAAAACTATGACTTTATACATTAAATTCACAAATGTCTTTTGGCAAATGTGAAATTTTTACTAAAGAATTCCCAATTTTTGAAAAATATTCTTTAAAAAAAAACCAATTGTCATCTCAAATTTGACAAATTCATGACTAATTGATATTAAATCTCTTGGTGTAAACTCACAAAATGTACAAAATGACTTTTGAATAAATGTATTAACTTTTCCTTAAAAAATCAATTTAAGCACCTTTTTGATCTGAAATCAGAAATTTCATCAAACCAAATTTTGTTATAAAATCATTAAAGTTACAAAAACACAGCTCTTTTGTTGTAAAACAGTAACTTTTGTAGAAGTGCAGATTTTGTTTGTAAAAAAAATCAAGAATTTTGAAATGTTTGTGTTTAGACGGCTACTGTTGATTGTGAAACAGCTGCTCAACAGAGGTGGAGCTTGAGCGCCACCTGGAGTGTGTCAGGAACTCTTCCTCATCACGTGAAATGAGCGTTATAAATTTGTGAAGATTTGTACTTACAAGATCTCATCGTTGTCAAACTCCAGGACGCCATGCGTATCCTCAAAGTCCTCGCCGCCCCCCTTAGCAGTGCCTTGGATGGTTTTGTACGGCACCACCACAACGCCACGTGCTCCTGCGGTCCGGATCACCTTCACCTCCATCACCCCGATGCTCTCGCTCACCGTCACCACTGGTTCCTCGAAAGTGAAGATCCCCGCGTGGTCGTCATCGAAGATGGTGACGGTGGCGGTGCATGGCAGGCCTAATCCCCCATCAGCATCCACGTGGTTCACCTCGTGGCCGCTGGGACCCTCTGATATGACCCTGACGTTGGTGAGGTGAACCAGGAAGTGCTCATCTTCCTCGAAGATGTCGTCATCAATAATGTCAATGCGGATTTCCTTTTCGGTCTCACCCGGTTGGAAGGTGACAGTTCCCTCTGTGAACCGATAGTCCGAGCCAGCGTTGGCGGTGCCATCTTCAGTTTGGTAGTCCACGCAGATGGTGCTTGTTAGGTCTCCACCTTTGCGGACCACGTTGAGGGCCACACTGCCACAGTTCTCCAGACACTGATAGGTCCCAGGGTCGAAAAATACCTTGGAGCTGAAGTTGTTGGAGGGCATCTCGGAGCAAATGTCGTGCTGGGTGGCTCTCTTGGCTTGGTCAGCAGCATGCTTCTTCAGGACGTTACCTGCTCCGGTCATGATCCTGGTTGCCTGACAGCGGTAGAAGGCTCGACTCTTCTGTTGCTGGGTTAAAACCTGATAATTGGCCAGCTCTATCAGCTGCTCAGTGTCTTTCTCTGGATGTTTCTGCTTCAGGTCTTTCAAGATCCGGGCCACCTCCCTGCGAGCCTCCTCCTCATCCAGCTCCTTCACCTGTCCGTCCGTAAACTCCTCACTGTGAGAGTTGAGCATTTTTCCATCCATCTCGATGTCGACCTTCGACGGGAGCTCTGGCTCTCCTTCAGTTTCTATAATCATTCCTTTCTGCTTCCCCGCTCGGTACCGTTTGTACACATATTTGTAGAAGAGAAGTCTGCGGTCGGCAACGTATGCAAATCCAACGCAAATGGGGAAGAATAAGAGTGTGAGAAGCCCCTCCCAAATCTCAACAATGCCTGGGGAAAAGACAGCCAGGATCAGGTAAAGCCAGGTGTAAGCAAAGACGCTCCAGGCAGCGGTGACAAAGAACACCCGCAGGTGCTTGACCCTCCTGGTTTCTCCATCAGGGATGACGGACACACAGAAGCCGATGATGACAAACATGTTGAAGGCGGCACTCCCTACGATGGTGTTGGGACCAAGCTCGCCAGCATTGAAGTCATGTCCGCAGACCTCCACGACGGACAGAAGGATTTCAGGTGCAGATGAACCTAGCGCCATCAGGGTCAGGTTAGACACTGTTTCGTTCCAGATGCGGACCGTGGTGGTGATCTTCTCACCGTTTGGCTTCTTGATGGTGATCCGTCTTTCCTGAGAAGTGATGACCTCGATGGATGCCATGAAGCGATCCGCGATAATGGAGACTCCCAGGAACATGTAGGCCAAGCCCACAAAGTAGATGGTGGCTCTGGCCAGGCGGTCGGGGAAGGCTGGGTTGTCAGGCTTCCAGACCGGCAGTATGACGCCCTCAATGCAGTCAGTGCTGCCCCCACATTTGGTTTTGTTGCTGATCGTGTTGTTGGATGGGAGCGTTGAAGATGAGCCTCCTGCTGTGGAGCACAGGCGGTTGGTCAAAATGACAGTTAGGGAGAGAAGCAGCTGATTGGTTCGGGCTCGGTTCATGGTGGCACTTCAGCTCCCTTCAACCTGCGACACAGAAAGAGTTCTCATTAATAAAATTTCTGTCCCGCTGTGTTCATGGACGTAAACCAGTGTGGAGCTCAGATACTGATCCAAACTACTTCTGTTTGTTACTCATTTTTACAACCCCAGTTTACCAAAAGTTGGGATGTCGTGTAAACATAGAAACAAAATACAACTATTGTCAAATCTCATCAGCTCATTATTTTATTCCCAATAGAACATGAAAAAACATAGATGTTAAACTGAGACATACAACCCTTTCAAGGAATTATGAACACATTTCAACTCTCGGACTCTTCTCCTGTGAAGTGATGCTGTTGTGATGGATGTAGCATGTGGTTTAGCATTGTCTTGCTGAAAGATGAAATCTCCTCACTGGAGACATTGTCTTGACGGGAGCAGAAGGTCCTCTGAAACCTCTATGTTCTATTTAATATTGACAGAGCCTTTCCAGATGTGGACACTGGCTACATAATAGACATTAAGCCCATACCATCAGAGATGCAGTGTTGTCCAGTAGAAATAGGACTGTTTTAATGCAGTAATGTCCAGTATCATTAGGGCTATTTTAATGCAGTAATGTCCAGTTTAATCAGGACTGTTTCAGTACAGTGATGTCCAATAGAAACATGACTGTTTAATATGGTGATGTCCCGTAGAATCAGAAAAGTTTTAAAACAATTATGTCCAGTTGAATCAGGATTGTTTTAATGTGGTGATGTCCATTGTCCACAGTTGTTGACATTATGGACTGGATCGTGGATCTCCAATCTCTTTGACAATTTAGTTTGTCTCAGAGTTGTGACCCTACGTCCATGTTTACATCTGAGTGTGTCCAGTTACTTTTCCAGCCTTTAGTTACTCCTCTTCCAGCTGAGCCATCTAAGTCTAAATGAGCTCATATTTTCATAAAATTTTAGAAATGAAAAACAGTTTCAGCATTTGATATGTTCTTTATGTTCCACTGGGAATAAAATCATTTTCACATTCAGTCAGAAGTTTCAGTAACTGGAGTTGTATAAATGTCACAATAAAACTCACTTTGGCTCTCGAGTCATTTTGTAAATTATCAATGTGAATGAATTGATGTTTATATTGATCATTTAGCTGTCAATCATTCATGAGATACATCCTTGGAGGAAGAGCCAAAGCTCAGCAGTTGTTCTTGTGATCCAAACAAACCCAAACCAGTTCTGTTTTAAAGAATACATTTTTTATTAAATAAAACCAGTTTTATAGTTTATATCTAAATATTCCTCTTCAGAAACCAATAAATACAACAGCAGCACCAGTTTGGTCCAGTCAATAATGACCTGTTCCAGAATATTCTGGACTATTCAGGTTTTAACCACATGAATCGGTCTGTGAACTTTTATTAGCTTTTTATTTATTTAACATTTTCTGATTTAGCGCAAAGTTTGGATGAAAATCAGGATCCTACCTTCACTGAAACAGATTCAGTCTCATAGACAAACAGACGGAGATCCAAGGAGTTCAGAACCAGAACCTCCACTGAACCATGAGACAGTTCATGTCTGAAGTCCTGAAGAATGCTGAGAGGACAGTTCTACTGCTACCAGAACCAGAACCGGAACCAGGGGAGAGAACTGATGAGCAGAACCAGAGCTGATGACAGAACAGAGAAGAGGTCTGTCTGTCTCCTCCTCTCCCTCCTCCCCCATCTCTTATTCCTCCTCCTCTTACTCCTCCTCCTTCCATCCTTTCATCTCCCACATGAAGACCATGTGTTGACTCAAACATCTGCTGGAAACCAGTACAGAACCTCCTGCAGCCCCTAGTATTCATGTTAGACGAGTGACCAATCAAACTCAAGTGTCAGATTTATTTATTTGTTGGTAATTATTTAAATATTTCACTCCTTGGTTCCTTAAATCTCTTACAGGTAAATGTCCATCATCCTGTCGTTTAAGGAGCTCTAATACTTTGTTTAAGTGAAAACATGACTATAAGTTATTGATATGGACAACAACATGTAATATTTTTCACCGTTCCATTAATTATCAAACAAAGAAATAAAGTCAAAAGAATAAAAGCGTAAATGTGGGCAGCACCAAGTACTGCTTGCTGCTTCAGAGTATTTACTGTAGTATTTGCTGCAGCCATGATATCAATAGTCCCAGATCTATTAATCATCAGCAAGTGTTCAGACGTGTATAAAAGCAGATGTTTGCTGGTCTGGAGCACTCAGGTTAGTAACACAGTGCCAAGAGAGAAAGACATCTTCTGTGGTTTTAGAGAAACACCCACTGCTTCACATTAGTCCAGAAAATCGTTGCTAAACTATTTAAAATTCAGTGTTCTACAGAGAGACAGAAAACCCTCCAGGCAGCTGTCAATCAATCCATCCCAGTAGACTAAGCTCCTCCCAACCCAAAACTTCTTATTCAATTAATCCTGAGTTAGGTGCAAGGGTGTCTAATCCTAACCGTAACTGTCCTGGAATGGAACCAAACTGACCTGGAATGGAACTAAAACTGTCCTGGAATGGAACAAAACTGACCTGGAATGGAACTAAAACTGTCCTGGAATGGAACAATAACTGTCCTGGAATGGAACCAAAACTGCCCTGGAATGGAACTAAAACTGTCCTGGAACTAAAACTGTCCTGGAATGGAACCAAACTGTCCTGGAATGGAACCAAAACTGTCCTGGAATGGAACTAAAAGTGTCCTGGAATGGAACCAAAACTGCCCTGGAATGGAACTACAGCTGTCCTGGAATGGAACCAAACTGTCCTGGAATGGAATAAAAACATTTTTGAATAGAACCCATCTCATATGTTCCATCAAAACAAGGTTATTCCACAATTTCCAGTTCTATCACTAGAACCGTCCCTGAACATGGTGGGTAGCGGTGTTTTTTTTTTTATCAAGTCTGGAGGTTTCTGGATCAGTCCCCTGTCCCTGGACCACATACTGCACTCCATGATGCCCCCAGTTCCTTAGTGCATCTTAGTGTGAGGATAAAGGCTTCTGACTTCTATTCCAAACCTGTATGTGGATCTAAAAAGAACTAGCAGTCTCCATCCCATAATATAACCTCACCACATCAGAAAAGAACAACCATATTTACAGCAAAAATCACATTATAACCACAAGCCCATGTCCACCACCCCACCAGAGACCACTCATCACAGCAGTGATGGGTGGTCTCTGGTCTAGCTGTGATCTGGTCCTGTGTGTCTTTCTGGTCTGCTGGGCCCTCTGGGAGCCGGACTCACCTTGGGTCCTGACGCAGCGGCAGCAGAAGAAGCGAGTGCGTCCAGGAGGGAGAGCTGCGGCTGATAACTGCTCTAAATTTAACAGAAACACACATCGCTGTGCACGTAGCTGCTTATCTCGCCTCTCCCAGCGGGCCATGGCCATACAAGGCTCTGCGGGGCCCGGGGCCCTCCAGCGGCTCCTCATCCCTGCCGACACGTGCGGGAGATAACGGCTAGCGGCTGATGGCAGCGCACACAGGGGCTGGAATGCTGGGACGAGTGTCCCCCTGACACCCAACATGGAAGTAAAACTGTCCAACACCAACATGTGAGGAACAGAGACCTGCAGAGACCTGATCACCTTCAACCATCACAAGGACTTCCATGAACCCTGGAGGAGGTTTCTGAGACATCTGCTCAGGAATGTCTTTATGAGCTGAAACAAAATCAAAATGAGTAAATGAAGCTGGAACACAGAAGAAAGCTGATTAAAGCTGTCCCTTTAGAGTATCTGTCGGTCTGGATCCCCCCTCTGGAAACCTGAACACCCAGAAACCCATCCTGGACCATCTCAGCAAGATCAGGTTGTTGAAGACTTCACATCAGTCTGAATAAAAAAACTGTAATGTTTATGAAAAAGTTTCACCAATATTGACACCACAAACACAAATAAAGTTTAAGAGACGGCTAGTTTATGGTGAAAAGTATCGATTTTACATTTAAAAAATTACGATTTTAACAAGGTTGTGATTGTACAACAGAAAACCAAGCCAATTTTATTTATAAAACACTTTACAAACAGCAACTACTGACCAAAACGCTGAACATAGTACAGAACACACATACTTCAGAATAAAATACATAAAATAAATAAAATACGTCATAAAACCCCACAAAATTAAAAACACAAATTATCTACCTATTTAACACAGAAATATCTAAATGAAAACTGAAAACAATTAAATTAAATTAAATTAAATTAAATTAAATTAAATTAAATTAAATTAAATTAAATTAAATTAAACTGGGTTAAAAACCTGGTGGAAAGTTGCACATTTTTATTAAACTGTCTCAATTTTGTAAAATTGGTATATGAAGTTTTAAAAAGAAGAGAAAAAGAAGTGATTTTAAAAAAGTTAATATTTTACAAAATATTTCAATCTCATGTCCAAAAGTCAAAATGTGTCATTTGATTATACGACACAACGATAACAAGAAATAAGTTGTGAACGGCGAGATTGAGATTGTGAAATTTGCTGTTTTACAAATAAAAGTTTTTGATTTCAGGAGAAAATGTTTAAGTTAAAATAAGTTCTGAATTTCACAACAACGTTAAGATTCAGTGTCACAAAGTCTGAATTTTGGAAAAGTTGATATTTTACAAGAAGAAAAAATAATTTTCAAGAAAGTCTTGATTTTGAAACTAAGATTCATGACATAAAAGTTGTGAAATTCTTTAATATGCAATTTTACAAAACAATTTGTGAAAAAAAGCTGCAAATTATAAGATAAAGAGTAAAACTTTTCACAAGATCAAAATTTTAAGATGACAAAGTCCAAAACTCTTAAATTTTATGTTTTATGGCAAGAAGACAAGATTTTCAGTCATAATTTTGTAAAAAGAAAAAAGTTTTGGTTTTTCAACAAAAGGTTGAGACTTTTCTTTCTGTTTGTTTTGTTTTTCTTTTTTTTGTTTTTTTACAAAAATGTCAGTTGTTTTTCAAATTTTCAACTTGAACAAAAATTTGGCTTTCAGAAAAGAAGTATGATGACAAAAATATTGTTGTAAGGAAAATGTGATTTAAAAACTGAAATGTGAAATTTGTGATTTTACAATGAAACTCGTGAATTTAGGACAAAATGTTGCAGTTCAGAATTTTATGCCAGAAAGAAGATACATTTTATATTTATGACTGGAAATGATCATTAAAATTTTGATTTATTTTAATTTGTGTTTTTCAAACAGAATTGTGACTATATGTCAAAAAAGTTTGGATTTTGAATCAAAAGTTAGTCTCCTGAAAGATTTACAAAAAAAAACTGTATAATTAACAAGAATTTAAATGAAAAGATTGGGATTTAAGAAATTAAAAGTCCAAACCTTTCAACAAAAATGTCAGTCCTTGAAACAGAAAGTTATTGGGAAATTTTTTACTTTACAACAAAATAATTGTGAAGAAAGTTTCACTTCAGACAGTTCAGAGGTCTCATTTTTATTTCTTCATTTCTGCTGCGTTCCATCTTTATTTATTTCTTTTTCTGCTGTTTTCTATCTTCATTTCTTTATTTCTTCTATGTTCCATCTTTATTTATTTAATTTCTGCCGCGTTCCATCTTTACTTCTTTTTTCTGCCGCGTTCCATCTTTACTTCTTTTTTCTGCCGCGTTCCATCTTTATTTCTTTTGTTTCTCCCGTGTTCCAATCTGTATTTCTTTATTTCTGCTACGTTCCATTTTCATTTCATTTTTCTGCCGCGTTCCATCTTTATTATTTTTTTTTTTAATTTCTGCTACGTTCCATCTTTATTTCTCCCATTTCTGCTGTTTCATCTTTACTTCTTTTTTCTGCTGTGGTCCATCTTCATTTCTTGTATTTCTGCTGTTTTATTTTATGTTCTGTGTTTCCACGTGTTACTTCTGGACACGGAGTTATTTTAGTTTTCCGTCCCTCTGACAGCAGGATGAGTCTGTTTGTCTTCTGTCTCACTCCTAACTGACAGCAGCTTCTCCTGGACTCTGCCTCCATAATCAACAGTCATGACATGCAGAAGGAATCGACCCGGTGGTCAGAACCTGGAGCGGCGGTTCCAGGAGCCAATCACGAGCCAGTCCTGGTTTGTGTCTTTCGGCAGCTCCAGCTGGGTGTCAGAGTTCAGAGATATCAGTCCTCTATTGGAGCGATGGTAGTAGAGGAAATTCAGCTGTTGGTGTCGCAGCAAAAACATCATGTCACAACTCTTTCAGGACTGAAGCTCAACACTTCTTTCAAAGATGGCAACATCTGACAATTACTGATCATTATTATTGGTTCATTCATTCATTCATTCATTCATGCATTCATTATTGAAGCCTTCTGCATGAGCAGCAGCAATGGATCAAATCAAAAACTAACATCTCTTGGTTTAAAGAAACTCTGGATATCTTCTACTGACCACTAGGGGATGCAGTTCCTGTACTGACCACAAGAGGCTGCAATTCTTCTAATGACCACTAGAAGCTGCAGTTCCTCTACTGACCACTAAAGGCTGGAGTTCTTCTATTAACCACTAGAGGCTGCAGTTCCTCTACTGACCACTAAAGGCTGCAGTTCCTCTACTAACCACTAGAGGGTGCAGTTCCTCTACTGACCACTAGAGGCTGCATTCCACCATCTACCTCTGAATGAGTGGAGGAATGTTTTCCAGAGCAAAGAGACACGACCACGAAACTGTAGCCAGGTGGTCAGGTAAGTGGTCATCCACTATGACACCCATTTTCTTAGAGACCTTCTTGGAGTGATGGTAGTAGAGGAAATGTTTCTGTTCATGAGGTGGTGTATATGGCAAGGAGAAGGGGTCCAAGCACCGAGCCCTGAGGCATCCCTGAAAAGATGGAGAGATGAGACTTTAAAGATATGATGTGAACCAAGATCTGATACTGAAAAGCCTACAGGACACAGCTTGTATTATTATAGCGGGTATATAAAGTTTAATTGAACTGAATATTTGCCAAACCCTATTATTTTGAATTTTTCTTATTTCTTGCAGCATCTTGTCAATCAACAGGTGGATGAAGTCTCCACCCACTGTAGGTGGGGTTACAGCTGTGCTGGCTGATTATCACGCCTCACATTCCTGCTCTCTCTTCACCCTCTCCTCAGGTCTCTGTCATAAATCCTGAGACATGTCGACTGTGGGTGTGAAACACTGCTGCTCACAGGAGAGGAAGCAGTCACGTACGCGTCATCTGGAGTCCATGAGCAAATCACTCGTCCCTGACCTCAGTGAAACAAAAGTTCCACTGCAGAGTTTTTCTGAATCTCCATACACAAGCAGCAGGAAAGCCTCGGAGACAGATACTTACACAGAGATGGAACATCTCCATACATCTGAAGAAGCTGCCCAGACAAGCTCCAAGCAGCTGGGCTCAGCAATTTCAGGAAGATTCCAATGTGGAAACTTTCCAGGGTCATTAAGGGGATCATGTGGGTACTGACGTGAAACTTAAAGTCATTTACCTTATCAGAAACACAGACTGTATAAGAAGAACTGGAAGTGGACCTCCACTGCTGTTTTTTTAGTTTATTTATTCATCTTTAATTAGAGAAAATCAGAATAAGCACAGATTTCTCTTCAGCGCTGTAGCCAGGCTGACTCAGAGTCACAGCTCCAT